>JAADVY010000942.1:0-11231 GCA_023336035.1 Pythium plurisporium
GTCGAGCGCACGCGCTATTGATTAATCATCTCATCGTGCCTGTCTGCTTGCTCCTCTTGGTAGGTGGCGTGGTGTGATCTTTCTGGCCGGCAAAGATAGAGTAGACCTGCGGCTCGTTCGAGCCGGCGCGTTTAGCCATGTATGCACGCACCGAGTCTGTTGTCGACTGGAGAGTGCGACCAGTCCACGACTTGTCTTCAGCATCTGGCTCGTACTTAAGAGTGAGAGGCTTCTTGGTTGCACTCCCGAGCGGGCTCGTCAGCGTTTCCGATTCCTCGCTTTTGATGACTGGGATTCCCTCGCCCAACTCTGCAGCGTTCATTTCGAAGAATGGGCCCAGCATCGGCAGGCATTCTTGGGAGTACTCGAACTCTCGAACGAACGGCCGGATCCATTTGGACAGCGATTTGGTGTGAGCCTGGAAGCGATACCGCGAATCGACGAGAATGATCGCGCCGTAGTCCTGACGATGACGGATACAGCGACCAAGAGCTTGGTTCAACGCTCGAAACGCTTGAAGCTGATACCATTGAGAACCAGATACAAGCTTCCTGTCGACGATGCTCTTCTCATCCTGGTAGGTACGCTTCAGCGAAACTTGCAACTCCTTGACGTTTGGGTATGGGATTCCAACAGCAAGCACCGCACGAGCGTTGGCGTTTGAGAAGTCGATACCTTCGCTGACTTTACCTCGATAGACAGCCAAGAAAATAGCACCTGTGCGAACAGTACCATTCTCGGTCTTCATTCCACGATTTGCAGCAATAGCTGTCATAGACTCGGAAATCGTGCGCTTGTAGTCGTCAAGAAGAGCATCGAAGTCCTTTCCTGCGTTGCGCGGCTCAGTATAAATCGCCTTGGTTTGTTGAATCTTCATCCATACACCAGTTTGCTTCCATCTCATCTCCAATTTATCCATGAGCGAATACGATGGGAAGAACATCAAGATTCCCCCTGGAACTGTGCGGGTGTACTGATGCAGGAGTTGACCCATCGAGTCTTGGTATCTGAACTCCTGTTGGTTCTTGTACGTTGCCGATAGATCGACTCCACCAGGACCGTTCATCACTGCCCCAATAAATACTTGCCGTCGAATGTTGACAACATGGTTCGCTTCCAATCGAATCGGAAAATCTGTGCCCAGCTCTCCGGCAAACGACTCCATCGGACTGAGAGTGCCGGAAGTGAGGATCACACTCCGTGCTTCCTTGATCACGTCGGAAAAAGCCACAGCAGCATTCAGACACCAAATGCAGAGTTTCAGTTCCCATTCGTCATCGTTTTGGCTGCTTCCGTAACCTCGGCCGCCGAAACGAGACTTGGACTGGCGGCGACGTGAACGCGACCTCATCACAATTAGCTTGAAGTCGTCAAGGTACTTTAGTTGTTCACGAAACATATAGTCAGCCACGTTCAGTAATCCTCGAATGGTTCCCATGGCCAAAGCAGAAAGTCGACGATCATTGCCTTCTTCTTGTTCCTCCTGTTCCTCAGCTGGCCGGCCTTGTTGTTGACCTTGCAGTGCGAGTTGCTTTTCAAATTCCACGACTGCATTGAGGTCTTTCTTCACGTCCTTGAAGTTCTCCTGCGTCATGGAAGCAAACTCTGCAAACATAGCGAGGCAGTCTGCGCCACTCCAGACATTGCTTTCCTCCTCAAAGCCGGATGGTTTCAACACTGCAGACCCTGCAATATGCTTCAGCCAACGTTGGACTCCATTCAATATCTTCAGCATTGTCGAGTACACGGGAGGACGTTGGGCATTCTTGATGACATCCGTGAAGGAGCCGATTGCACCAGTGAGAGCGTTATTCGTGAGCTCAATACTAGCACTGGAACGACATGTGTCTTCAACGTTGTGCGCCTCGTCGAGCACAATGATGGCGTCCTTGAGCGAGATCTGAACAGCAGCTCGAATCGTTGGGTCGAGCAGGTAGTTGTAGGGACAAAACACGATGTTCGCGTCCGCTAACACATCGCGAGCGTGAAAGAATGCGCACTCGCGGTGTTTCTTTGCGAGTTTGACGAGATCCTCGAGATCCCACACCGGAGGTGCGACGCGGCGCAAGTCGTTGGTCTTGCGGCGCTTGCGGAAGTAGCTGCACTGGTTGGCCTCGACGGCATCGCGGCACTTGTCATCGATCGCGCTCGGATCGCGATTGACTTTACTATTCACACAGTAATGGGTCTTGGAACCGAGCACGCAGGTCTTGAGGCTGTCAGCATACGGGTTCGTCGCATCCGGGCTCGCCAAGTAGCTCACGGGACAGTTCTTGAGCTCGTCGACCACCTGCGCCAACTGCGAGTGCGTGCGTGAGCAGAAAAAGATCTTGGGCGGTGTGATCCGCTTGTTCTCGGCGGGCTTGGTTCCCGTCGCATGAAAATCCTCCATCGAGCCTTTGAAATCCGGATCCGCCGGTGCACCACCTTCTTTCTTGAGTACATCCCTGAACGACGCCGGCATCTGACGTCGCTTTGTCGGTGGCGCCTCGTTCGCTGCCGCAGCGTGGCTCTCGCCGACGCCCTCCGCCATTGAGCGCTTCTTATCGTCCATCGAGATCCACGCGTCGCTCGCGAGCGTGGCGCCGTTCGCGAACCGAAACTGCTCAAACGTCGGCTGCGTCGACGCGAAATCATCATCGTCGTCGTGCTCGTCGTCGTGCTTTCCTTCCATTTTCACGTCGGTCTCGTTCGCTGGTGCGTCTTGGTGCCCGCGGGGCTGTCGCGCGGCGGCACCTTTTGCGGCGTGCTGCTCGGCGCGAAGCTTGTCATTCGCGACCATTTCCTGCACAAACTGCTTCTGGAACGTGAGCGACGAGCAGAGCAGCGCGAGCGTCTTCCCGGAGCCCGTGGGCGACTCGAGCAGCGCGTGCTGACTGGATTTCAGCGCTAAAAGCACTTTGCTCATGACCGCGAGTTGCGCCGGGAACGGCTTCTTGCCGTGCGGGAACGCGACGTTGTAGCCCATGATCAGCACACTGTTCTCGCCATTCGAAGGAAGAGGAGAAGAGGAGGAGGAGGGGACATGGGGGAGCGGAGCGGCGGAGGCGTCCACGGGCGGCGGCTCGCTCGTGACCGTGGCCATGGTATGCGTTTCGAGCCCGCGAGTGGGTTTTCGCGCCGAAACCATCCACTGATGCAATATCAAATGATAGAGATATACGACTGTAGTGTGCCTGATTACAAGCCCTCGTCCGAATCTGCGACGTGTGTCGGGTCTTTTTGTCGCATGTCACCCCCACAAGAGCTTCTCGTCTCACGTGGAGCCGATGGCGCACGACGCGACGCTGATCGCGGCGATCGAGCGCGGGTCGGTGGTGGACGTCGAGGCGCTGCTGGCGAGCGGAAGTGATCCGAACCACGCGGACGAGGTGAGACCCTGCGAGAGAGCGAGAGAAGTAGACCGAGAGAGATGAGGCTGATTGGGTGGTCGCATAGGATGGCGCGGTGCCGCTCGTGCTCGCGTGTTCCACGGTGGGGAATGCGGTGATCGCGGAGCTTTTGAGTCACTCCGGTGCGGCGGTTGATGGCGCCGATGAGGTACGTGTCGTTGAATATCAGGAACCAATGGCTGGGACTGCCTAGGTTGAACCGTGCAGGATGGGATCACGCCTCTCCACGCAGCAGCAGAGCGAGGGGATGTCCACATGATGCAGCTGCTCATCGATCACGGTGCCGACGCTCACGTTCGCACAGCGGTTAGTGTTGTTTATCGTCTCGTGTTTTCTAGCTGGCGCAGGCGATTCTCACGAACGTGTTGTGTGCCCAGGACGAACGGTCCACACTTTTTCTCGGTGCGCTCAAGGGAACCACAGCAGCAGTTGGTTTTCTGCTCCAGCACGGTGTCACCGTGGACGACACCGACGACGTACGTTCTGATCCCGTCGACTACACGTTGGCGGAGGTACTTAGGGTGATCTCGCTCTAGATCGGCTGGTCGGTTATCCATGCTGCAGCTCGCAAGGGAGATGTGGAGACGATCGCGTTGTTGGTTGAGCACGGCGCCGATCCCCTCGCTCGTACGGAGGTATGAACTTGACCGGATGCTGCTTGAGCCGTGAGGTTTCGGATAACTGACCCGGCAGCTGATCGCCTGTAGGACGGTCGCTCGACAGTCTATTTGAGCGCTGTGCATGGAAATGTCGATGCCGTCCGTTATTTATTGAACCACGGTGTCCCTGCTGACGGAACGGATCAGGTACGGACGCCAGTTGGATGGCACACAACCTGTGAGCGAACCACCGATTTCGTGTGATGTGATCGTAGTTCGGCTGGTCGCCCCTTCACGTCGCCGCCGAAAGTGGGGATGTCCGCACATTAGCACTTCTCGTGGATCATGGCGCGGACGCGCACGTCTTGATGACGGTGAGATCCTCTTGAGTCGAAGGCAATTCGCCGTGGCTCATCAGTACACCACCTTCAGGACGGACGATCGACACTCTTCATGAGTGCACTAGATGGTGAGGCCGATGCTGTCGACTTCCTCCTCGCGTTGGGTGTCGCGGTTGATACAGTCGACGAGGTGAGCAGTCTAGGGTACTGAGCTGCGTGGATATCTGGGCTTCTAACTTCTATTCATGTAGAATGGATGGACGGCCCTCCACGCGGCAGCAGAAAGCGGCAATGTGAGCACGCTCGCGCTTCTTGTTGAGAACGGCGCGAACATTGATGCACAGACAGAGGTACGACGAGAGCCATGCCAGGAAGATAGACGATTCAGACTCTGAAGATTGTTGAATGTGTATGGCAGCTCGGTCGCTCCGCTCTCTTCATCGCAGCACTCAACGGCAACGCCGAAGCTGTCAAGTATTTGCTTAACTGCGGGATCCCTATCGACACCGCGGACAACGTGTGGAACTCGCCTTCAAACGCAAAAAAGTGGCGTGAACGGTACTCACAAGACTCGTTCTAATTCAATTGGTTAGGAGGGATGGACCGTGCTGCATGCAGCCGCCGACAGTGGTGACGTTCCGACGATCAACCTATTAGTCGCGTACGGGGCTGAGATTGAGGCATTGACGCTGGTGCGCGACACTCTTGTCTTGGACTTACGCATCTTACGCATCGCTGTGCGGATCGCCATATACTCACGATTGCACTGCATACCACAACAGGATGGACGCTCGGCGCTCTACGTGAGCGCTGTGAACGGGAACACGGACGCTGTCCGCTATTTCCTCGATCACGGTGTCACTGTCGACGCTGATGATGATGTACGGTATCTTTCTGGTTGTCTTCTGTGCGCGTGGTCTCTCTCACAGTGGATCGGAACAGGACATGATCGAGTCGCTTAATACAGCAGCAGGAAGAGGCGACGTCCACACGATGACATTACTCGTCGAGCATGGTGCCGACCTCTACACTCACACGATGGTAAGATCACCTACGATGTATTAGTGAGTCTGCGACTCCACTCTTTAATGCTGACACTTTGTGCCAGCTTAATCTCCTTACAGGATGGCCAATCGACCCTCTTTGCTGGAGCTTTGGATGGCGAATATGAGGCTGTTAAATTTCTGCTCGATCGCGGAGCGGCAGTTGATGCGACCAATGAAGTGCGACCACTCTAGTACTCCACGGATTGCGAGAGTTGAACACGGAGCGGATATTCGTGCTTGCGCACCGGTA
This sequence comes from Pythium plurisporium, assembly GCA_023336035.1. NCBI lineage: Eukaryota > Oomycota > Peronosporomycetes > Pythiales > Pythiaceae > Pythium > Pythium plurisporium. The sequence continues at coordinate 5,629 of JAADVY010000942.1, forward strand.
TGTCGGAGGTGATGGGATCCGTGCCACTGCCTCTTTCTTTTGACGGTGGCTCTGTACCATGGTTGCCTGGTCGTAGGACGGTCGCTCTGCACTCTCTATAAGCGCGTGGAGTGGTCGCCTCGAAGCTGTCAAGTACTTGATTGAGCTCGGAGTTGCCGTCGATGTGGCCGACGAGGTACGTAGCTGATGCTTGCAATTGCCGTGCTCACGATACCTGAAGTGTAGTCGACGATGATGTAGCTCGGTTGGACGGCGCTCCACGCCGCAGCTCGAACAGGAGACGTCAAAATTATGAGTGTTCTGGTCGACAGCGGCTCGGATCTTCTCGCGCGTGCAGCGGTTCGTTCACTGTGTGTGCCTGTGGTCGCGTTGTAGGAGCTAATGCGGCAAACAAACAGGACGAGCGAACGACGCTTTCTCAGTGCCCTCAAGGGCAATGCTGGAGCGGTCAAATTTCTGTTGGAGAAAGGTGTCCCAGTTGATGCAACCGATGACGTGAGGGGACAACGAGAAGAATCATCTTGCTAATCGTTTGGGGCTAACGACGGAGCTGTTCTTGGCCGTTCTCAGAAAGGCTGGACGGCTCTCCACGCAGCCGCTCGGAAGGGTAATGTGGCGTCGATAAAGACGCTCGTCGAGTACGGTGCAAATCCGCTTGCCGTTACAATGGTCACTGCTCGTTGCTGGGTCGTTAGTGCGCGGAAAGACTAAGCGCTGACCTCTCTATTGATGTAGGTGAACAGCAACATCCTACACATTGCAGCACACCACGGCCGTGTGGATGCTGTCCAATATGCACTGGAGCTGGGTGTTAATGGAAACGCCATCGCTGATGTAAGTGGCACGCTGCTGAACCTTGACGCTCGTCAAGAGCAGGTATAACTTGCTTTGCTGTGTGATTCAGAACGAAGGCATCCAAGAGACGCCGCTCTCGCTGGCGATCGCAGGCAATGATCACGAGTTTGCGTACCGAATCACGCTGATGCTCTGCGCCCACGGAGCCGAATGGAAAGATGAATTGGTTGAACAGATTATCCATGCTGGTGAGACCGACGTGGATGACGAACACGAGTTCCAAGCGGACTGGCGCCACACTCGCCGACGCTGGCGCGCTGGCTTGTGCGCTTGCGCAAGCTATTGGGCGGAGGAGTATCTAAACACCGGCACAGCTGACACCACCATTCCCATTGAATCAATTGATTGCGGCGAAGTGTCCGTGCGCACGTACTTGGCAGATGTTGCGTGCTCGCAGCGCAGTGAGCTGATCCATCGATGCAAGGTCTGTGTTGTTGGCCCCAGTGGATGGGGGAAGACAAGCCTCGTGCTTTCTCTGGAATCCAAGGCGCCACGACTCACACAGCAAAAGGACCGAACGATCGGTATCGAATTAGTGTCATGTGCCTTTGACGACGACGACGGCTCCGGGTCCAAACATGAAGTGACGTTCTGGGATTTCGCCGGACAGGATGTGTACCAGGTCGCGCACTCGCTCTTCTTCTCTCGTCGAACACTGTACGTTCTGGTCGTGGACTTGGAAGCGTACGACAACCAACTCCGACTGGCGCATTTAAGACCTGATGCCATCTGTGAATCCATGATGGATCGATTCTTGCGGACCAACATCTTCCGCTGGGTGCGTCGAATTCTCGCCCATCAACCAGACGCTCGCTTCGCCGTTGTGGGCACGAAGGCAGATCGGATCGCTGATCCAGCGGTCGCCCTGACCGTGCAGCGCGATTTGGAGGATCGTCTGAAGGCATGGAAGGCGAAGCTTCCCTCGGCGACCAACTCAGAGCGCCAGTTGACATCACACTCTGGCAGCGACGAGTCTCGTGATCTTCCGCGGGTCGGTAGCTCGTCCACCGTGGAGTCGGCCGACGATTCAGGAGCTCGAAATTTCTCGAGCGAATGGCTTGTCGTAGACACAACCAGCTCAGACTCAATTATGGCTGCCCGCGGTGCGCTCCAACAAGCAATCTCTCTTCACGAACTGGGTTTCCCAATGTGGAAGACGTACACGCGAGTCCAGCGAGCCGTCTCTTCTCGCCGTGAACAAGCGCGTCGGGCCACTGGCAGTAGGGGCCGCATTGAGAGCGCCATCGTTCGCTTTAGAACACTGCGCAATCAGTTGGTGGACGAGTTTGATTCGCTCGACGCAGACGAGTGCGAGCAAATCCTGCGCACGCTCAACGATCTTGGCGATATCCTTTGGTACGAGCACGACGGAGCCGGCGTACTCAAGGACTTTATCATCCTCGACCCGATGCTCATGATCGGCGTGGTGCGCGAGGTGATTCGCCACGACTTCTCAAGCAAGGAGCGTGGTGAGTGGCCACGCGATGGACGCATTTCGCATGAGATGCCGTGTACATTCGCCATGTGGAAAGACATGGACGTCGAGTTGATGCATGCGTTCAAGGCGCTGCTCCAGCACTTCCAACTTGCGTACCCCGCCGACGACGATGTGATGCGCCCGGATGCTGACCTCATTGTACCAACGTACTGGCAAGTCGCGCGGTCCGCGAGCTCGCGGGCGCTGCTGTCGCGTGCTTCGGTCTGCGAAAGTTTTGGCGACAACTAGTGGTGCTGGGAATACGATCTCTCTCGTGAATTGTCCGAAACGATACTCGAGGAGTTTGCTGTGCAGAGCAACTCGGCTCACATGAAGCGAACCATCTGTGGAGCGTGTATCGAAGCGAGGTGCGAAGAGTTTGCGTCAAGGCATCGCGCTGCTGCAGCAGAACGCCACATACGACAGTATCCGAATTGAAGTGGGCGGCACGACTGTGGACTCGAGCTGGCATACCATGCGGTTCTACCTGATGAAGATGGAAAAAGTGCTCGAGGGCTACGACGGTGCGGTCGTAGGACGTCACATTGTTTATCGCCACTCGGGGGAAGAGCTGCGAAAGCCCGTACAGCGTGTCTCCCGTGCCGTGGAGGATGCCATTTCGCTCGGCAAGAACGAGAACTCGGTTCGTGTCATGATGCCATGGATGCCTCCGGATATGATGTGGTTCCTGCAGCGCGCTTGGAACAGTATCGCGTCGTTCCAGCAGCTCCAAATGACCCGCCACATTCAAGAAAAGCTGGAGGTTGTGCGCAAGCTTGCGATCGCGGGTAGCACGCCACGATTTCCGGCCTTGTGGTCGCTCGAACGTGTTGCCAATGACAAGAAAATCGTGCTTCGTGTGTCAAGCGATCTCTCTGGTCGCTGTTACCACGTGCCAATGGAGATCGACACCGGCTCACCGCTGCTTGCCAAGTACGGATCGATCTTGAAGGTGGGAATCTGGCGATTGTGAGCTCTAGGAGAATGTGCTTAGCTGATTTTCGCGTGAATCAGGATGGTGTATCAATTTTCTCGACGATCACGGCGGAAGCGCTGTCGTTTCCTGTTGTCCAGACAGTTATTGAAGCTGCTGCCTCCGGTTCGATCCGTTGTTCGCGTCGAGTACTGCTGGCTACGGACCTCACGCTTTCTTATTCACGATGATAGGTATTCGCGGCAGAGTCGATCACGCCCAGCGAGTCCATAATCTGATTGTGCGGCTCAGCCTGCCAGCAACGAGTGACGCAGAGAGCTCGATGTTTGACTCTCGAGCGAGTAAACTCGCATCGGGTGTGACGACTGCCATTCTTCGAGACTTGCTCACAGTGTACAACGACAGTTCCGATGTGCTGGAAATAGCTGAGATCACGAATCTCGAGTGTGCGGTGACGGCGACGGGTGAGTACGTATTGGCCCACGCCAACGAAATTGCGATGCTCGGCAACCAGATCACACCGTGCGCAGCACCCCCGTCGACGTGGGCGCTCCTCGATGCACCCGAGTCTCCCACGAATGCTGCGGTGCCAGCAGGAATCCCACGCTCTCGATCGAAAAAGTCCTCGGCAAACGCCTCGCCACCAAGCTCACGCTCAGCTCGAGTATCGAGGGCATCGACGGACTGGCCGACTGGGACTGGTACAAGGTATACTGCGTGTGGCAACTACTCTACGGCGACACGATCAGCGCACCGATTGCGAGTGGTGCGACCACGCAACACGCAGCCGCGTCTGCTCCACCCGCATGGGCGGATGTGACAACTGCGATCAAGTCGGTGGCGTCCTGGGACATGCTGCGCGAGTGCCGTCTCGTCGTGCAAGTCAAGCGACGCAGCCGCATTGGGTGGACCAAGTAGGTCGATTTGACGGATTCCTACCTATGTGTGTCGCTCACGGGGTTGGGGGTTCGTGTAGGTTCATCGGACAAGGCCAAGTCTCACTGAGCGAGGTTGTCGACGACTACTGGCACCCGTGCTCTCACGAACCTCGATCGCTGGCCTTACCGGGGTCACCTGGGGACTCACGTCGTATCAGCGCTTCTTTTGGTACAGACTGACTATCGGTGCCCTCAACATGCGCGACCAGCACGGAGCTCCAACTTTGTGCCCCCACAGCTACTGCCCGAGCACATCTGAGAACACGATCGACCACATCTTCTGGAATTGTCCACTGGCGGAGCGGGTTTGGAGTGCCCTGTTTACCAGTTGGACGGGAGACCCGGGGTGGTTCCGAGCGAACACGACGGCGGCATGCCACCACATTTTCTCTCGAGAAGCTCCTCAGTTATGCAAGGCGGCGAGATTGACGATCTGTCCTGAGGACGCGACGCTCGGCCACGTGCATCAGACGGCGTCCCGAGTCTGGGTCATTTTGTGCTCAGTGATGGCGCACTACCTCTGGCTTGCCCGAAACGACGCTGCCTTCAACGAAGACCACCTGCCGATCCACGCACGTGAACATCAAGTTTGGGAGACATGCCGCCGCCAACTGCAAGCCCTCAGCCACGGACACCAGGGGATGTGTGTTTCCGACTTTGCTCGATTTTGGGCAATCCTACGCGAACCCGTTGCACCACCACCACGATACTCAACCGACGTGCGATTATTTTTCGATGGCGAGGCCCGGGGCAACCCGGGGCCAGCCGGATGCGGAGCAGTTCTTCTCGCGCGTCAACCGACAGAGGCCGAGTGGCGCATCGTATGGTGGACGGCCCATTATGCAGGTGACAGCCTTACCAACAATTACGCGGAGCATACAGCGTTACTCGCCGGTGTCCGCGAGTGTGCCCGACGGTACGACGGAGATGGCATCCGACTCCACATTATTGGGGACAGCAGTCTTGTTCTCGAACAAGTGACTGGCACCGTCACATGCTCAACGGGCTCCCTACACCGCATTTGTACGCGTACCGGTCGCCTCCTCAAGGCCTTCGATGATTTGAGCTTTTCCCACACTCTCCGGACCGGCAACACAATGACCGACTTTCTTGCGAACGAAGCGATGACCCACCGTCAAACGTTCTATGCATCCTCGGATTGGACCGATATCGATCAGCAGCTGGAATCCCGCAAATTGAATGATCTCGATCACGATAAGACCCCCCTTCGACGCTCCTTCAATCTGCCACACGATCTAGCTCACATGCTTTCACGCTTTCCTGTGACCGGTAACACCCCACGCAAACGCAAACGTCTTACTTGACTCTGTTCGGTAGACCCGGGCCTTAGTCTACGCTAGGGTTAACATTACAATACAACACCAAAAAAAAAAAAAAA
>JAADVY010000943.1:0-11213 GCA_023336035.1 Pythium plurisporium
AACTTTCTGCTCGCGTCGATCGACGACGCGTTCCTCGTGCCGGACCAGGAGACCGTCGAGATGTCGCGCTTCTTGCTGCGCAACGAAGGGCTCTTTGTGGGCAGCTCGAGCGCGCTCAATTGCGTAGCGGCCGTGCGGGCCGCACGGAAGCTCGGCCCGGGCCACACGATCGTGACCGTGCTGTGCGACTCGGGGCAGCGCCACCTCACCAAGTTTTGGGACGACGAGCATATCGATCAACACTGGAAGCTCGCCGCACGCGCGGACCACCTCGAGTTCCTCGACGGGTCCACGGGTCAACCTTAATTCGAGACCCCCCAAAAAATAGAAGAAAACAAACCGACGGCCCAGATAACCGTTACACGGGAAAGGGTGTCGTTTCAGGCCCGAAAAAAAAAATCGAAACTCGAACGAGACCCAGATGCTCCAGAGACCACACAAAGATCGCAAACAAACGATATCGATTGGCTATTACTCATAGGTTATCGACATGATTGGTCGAAATCGAAGAGCTACTTTCCATTTTCTTGCGATTTGTCTGAACCGTTGCCCAATCGGAACAAGATCCCGATCCATTGAGAGACCTTCGTCAACCCGCGACCTTCCGAGCGCAGAGGGCATTTGCGAATCCGCGTGACACGCATCAAGTGCTCTCTTTTGCTTCAGCCTTTACCGTCGTCGCCATGTCCGCCGCCGTCGCCCCCGCCAGTGCCTACTCGCAGCTCTTCGCCTCGTCGCCGTCGATCGACGCGCGTCTCAACCTCTCGCTCGGTACGATCGTCCGTCTCGTAGATTGACCCATGCCATCGCCGAGTTCCAAGCTCACAAAACCTGTTCATGCAGATGATCTCATCAAGGAGCGTCGCAAGGAGGCCAAGAAGGAGGTCAAGCAGAAGAAGCGCGAGAGCGTCAAGCAAGAGCAGACCTCGCCCACGAAGAAGGCGACCGTGCAGCAGCAAAAGAAAAAGGCAAGGGCGAATGCACAGACAGACAAACGCCAGGAAAAGATGAACACGAACCGTGGTCTCCCACCGGTGCAGCCAAAGAAGAAGCAGCAGCAGAAGGACAAAGAGAACAACAACGCCAACGTGGCGGGCAAGAAGAACAAGACGAAGCAACAGCGCAAAAAGACTCTGCAGAGTGCCGCTGCGACGACAATGCGCAAGGTGGTAAGCCCCCAGGCAAAGCAGCAGCAGTCCCCCAAGCAACAAAATGGACAGGGAAAGATGTTCAAGAAGAACGCCAAGCAGCAGCCACCACAGCTTAACCACAAGGCGCCGACGCTGTCGCCCAAGCAGCAGTCCAAGAAGATGATGACGTTTGTGGTGCAGACGACCAAGAACGGCCGTGCCGTCAACCAGACGACCAAGGGCAAAAACCTGAAGATCACGCTCGTGCGGTCCAAGGGCGAGCTGCGACGCATTCAGCAGCAGCAAAAGCCGATCACTTACACCAAGAAGCAGCAGCGCACCGCGCCGGCCGCACGCGCGTGGCTGCCCGGCAAGTCGCAGCCCAAGACGCGCAAGGTGCTGGCGCAGAAAATCGTGAAAAAAGCCAAGACGCCCGGCTCACGCAAGCAGCAGTGGACCTCCAAGAACGGCAAGTTTGTCGTGCGCAAGCCCGTGACGGTCCGTAAGGCCTAATGTGTATAATGCACTGCGTCAAATGTAGCCATCTCCTCCCGATCGAATCTCTCGTATACGAACTTAGCACTTACTGCGTACTTAGGAAGGGATCTGAGACAGAGGAAAAAAGGATGGCGTCATTTTTGCCAACACAGCAAGAGAGAAGGTATGCTACCGAATTGGACGCCCGCGCGGGGCGACGCGCGGCGCCGCGGCAAGCCCTGGACGCCCATCGTGCAGCTCGGAACATGGCGCGTGTCACAGACGCAGCTGCTGGCGATGGTCGCGGTCGCGCTGCTCACGATGCTGTATCTCACCTCCCGCCTCGACGGCTCGGCGTCGTCGTCCATGGGCACGAGCTGGCGCGCGCGTTTTCGGCGTCGCGACGAGACGACGCTACGGGACCGCAAAGCGGCCGTGCGCGAGGCGATGGCGTTTGTGTGGACCAACTACCGCGCGCGTGCGTTCGGTGCGGACGAGATCAAGCCGCTCACGGGCGCGGCCGCGAATCCGTGGGGCGGTATCGGCTGCATGATCCTCGACTCGATGGACACGCTGTACATCATGGACATGCACGACGAGTTTGAGCACGCGCGGCAGTGGGTCAAGCACGAGCTCCGCTTTGACCAAATGGGCGAAGTGTCGGTGTTTGAGACGATCATCCGCTCGGTCGGCGGACTGCTGAGTGCGTACGATCTGTCGCAAGACCGCGTGTTTCTCCACAAGGCCGTCGAGCTCGCCGAGCGCATGCTGCCGGCGATCGAGGAACGCACGGGCCGTGCCGACTATCTGCTCGACACGGCGACCAACAAGTCGCATCAATGGGGCACGCTTGCCGAGTCGGGCACGTACCAACTCGAGTTTGAGTACTTGACGGCCGTGACCGGCGACCCCAAGTACAGCAAGATCGCGCAAAACTTTTACGAATATCTCCGTACCAAGCCCAAGCTCCAAGAGCGTGGTCTCTTTGCCAACCAGATCTACGCATTCGAGCGAGGCCACGAGCGTACGGGGCTCTTGATCAGCATGGGCGGCAGTGGCGACTCGTTTTACGAGTACCTGCTCAAGGTGTGGATCCTCACGGGCGAGCGAGACGAGGCGCTCACCAAGCGGATGTATCTCGACGCGATGGACGGCATGCGCGATCTGCTGCTTCAGGAGGGACGCAATGGTCAACTGTTTCTTGCCGACTTTAACATGGTGATGTACGTGCCGCGACCGCAAATGCACCACTTGGCGTGCTTTGTACCGGGTATGCTCGCGCTTGGTGCGCAACGCATGCAGGCAGAAGATCCGGCCCGTAGCAAGCGGCACATGCTCACGGCCAAGCGGCTCATGAAGACGTGCTACGAAGAGTTCTACGCGAAGCAGCCCACGGGGCTCTCCCCCGAGGCACTCTGGGGTCGAGATCTCGAAGTCTCGATGAACGCCGACTACAAGCTGCGTCCAGAGGTCGTCGAGAGCCTGTATGTGATGTACCAGATCACAGGCGACCCCATGTACCAAGACTGGGGGTGGAATATCTTCTCGGCCATCCAACGCCACTGTCGTACTTTGTACGGGTACTCCGAGTACCGCGACGTCACGCAAGTCGTGGATGTGGATATGATGAACGACGAAGTCGAGCGGGAGATATGGAGCGTGCGGCTACTCAACAACAAGATGGAGACGTTTTTCACGGCCGAGACGCTCAAGTACTTGTATCTGTTGTTTGATCCGGACAACAAGCACGTGAGTCTCGCCACGCACGTGTTCAACACAGAGGCCCATCCTTTCTCCATTCCAAAAAAAGAGTAAATAATCACCCACGTTCTACCGATTGCCATCATCATCGATCCATCGTGGTTTGCATATCGGCTTGTATGCATGATTGCTTGATCGTGCTCCTGTGCGGGGCTACCCCGAGTGCAACCTACCGCGGCAACTGATCGCAGCGACAGTGGCCGCGGGTTCCCAGCAAGACGAGTCGAAGGAAGAGAACTCGCGCGTTGTGCGGATTGGTAGCGTGGCTTCAGAGGCGAGGGAGTTGTACAGGAACTGGGTGTGCCCACTTGGCGAGGTAAACGAAAACTGTGCACGCGCTGTTCGCGCCGACGCTGGAGAGTTTGGAGTTGGCGTCACCTCCGCAAATGCTGTAACGGCGCTGCTGCGGAGGAAACCAGGCGTGAACTACCCGGCGAGCAACGATTTTCAGAACGGTGTTTACATCTGTCACGTGGAGAAAAAAAAATCTGGTGGGGGCCATGCATTTGGGTTCTTTTCTTCCGATCGTGAAGAGCACGCGTGTACGACATCCGTTGGTTCTCTGAGAGATTCTCAGTACATGCTATTGGGTGTAACTCTAGAAAGCCTGCATGCACTGTATCGAATCATAGCGGATACCAAAAAGATCTTCCTGCCTATCCAGGGTCTTGGTGTCACTGCTTCAAGCGGCGAAGCACCGTCTCCTTGCCTAATAGCACAATGGTGTCGCCGAGACCAGCACCGACCTCCATGCCGGTGAGATAGTACCGCACAGGCATCAGCACCCTTCAGCACGACAACGTATCAGCCAAAAGCCATAGCCCAGTACGTCAACCGAAACGTACTTTTTGAGCCCGAGCTTGCGTTCTTTCGCGACCGCCTTGATCGCAGCCGTGATGGCATCCTAGTAGTAGTGGCAGCGAGTTCATCAGTATGCACACGCCGGCAAGTCCACCATAGATAACAGATCCGTACAGCGTTGAAGTCGTCATCAGAGAGGGCGATGAGACGATCCGCGATGGTTTCGATGAGCTCCGCTGATCAATTCAACTCGTCAGCGCCCCCGCTCATTTTTACGGACAGCAAAGCAATACAAACGTACGTGTCTCGTCGGAGATGTACTTGGCCTTCATCTCCTGTGCATCCGCCGAGCCAAAATCGGGCGACGACACAAACGGAATACACAGCGGACCAAACTCGGGCAGTGCACTCACACGCTCTTTCATCAGATCCATCGCGTTCCACACATAGTCCGTGCCAAACGTGCTGAGAATCAAATCCGCCTCCGACGAGCTCACGCACGGGATGCCGTCCACGGTCTTGACCCCTTCAAGTGCCGCCGTGATGAACGGCAGCACTTCCGCGACGACCGCTCGCTTGTGCTCCACGTCGCTCGCTCGGTCTTCGTCAAACAGAGCGCGAATGTGGCGCGAGTTGATCCAGCGAAGTCGCTCCACGTTCACGACCGAGCCGGCCTTGTTGATACTTTCCAACGAAAAGTGCTGCTCGAGCTCCTGGAGACTGAAGATCTCCTGGTTGTTACCGGACGCCGGATTCCAGCCGAGCAGCGCCACGAAGTTGACGAGCCCACTCGGGATAAAGCCCTTATCCTACTCACACAGAGGGCCACCGTGAGCCGTCTTGGTCCGTAAACAAATGACTGGACGACAGTATACCCACCCGAAAGTCCTCGACAGCGACGTCGCCCTGGCGCTTGGACAGCTTGGTGCGATCCTCATTGAGCAGCAAGCCCAAGTGCGCAAACTACAGCAGCCATCCGTTTGTGAGAACCGCAAAATCCACTTTCCTTTTCGTCCAGACAGCTCACGCACCTCGGGTGCCTGGAAACCGAGCGCCTTGTACAGAATGACGTGCTTGGGCGTCGAGGGCAGCCACTCTTCGCCTCGGATCACGTGCGAGATCTTCATCGCGTGGTCGTCCACGACGTTCGCGAGGTGGTACGTCGGGTACCCGTCGCTTTTCATCAGCACCTGGTCATCAATGCCGCTGTGGTCGAATTGCACGTAGCCTCGCAGCAGATCCTTGACGACGGTTTTGCCCTCGGGGATCTTGAGACGGATCGTGTGCGGGTCGCCGCGTGCCACGCGCGTCGCGATCTCCTCGTCGCTGAGGTGGAGACACGCGCGGTCGTACATCGTGGCCTCGCCCTGCTTGGACTGCGCCTTGCGCAGGTTCGCCAAACGGTCTGACGAGCAGAAGCAACGGTACGCATGGCCACACTACAGAGACACGGCCATCTCGTGATAATGACGATTCAAAATCGCAATCGCATCGTTCCACAATCCGTACCTCCAGCAGACGCAGTGCGTGTTCCTGGTAGATCTCGAGTCGCTGCGACTGAATATACGGACCGTACGGACCGCCCACATTTGGACCTACCACACACACACATACACAGCCTCGTCACGCACTGCACAACGTCACCCAAGCCAACGACCCTACCCTCGTCCTCCTGCAGCCCACACCACCGCAGACTGTCGACGAGCGCCTCCAGTGAGCCGGGCACTTGGCGTGTTTTGTCCGTGTCTTCGATCCGCAGAATGAACTGCCCGCCAGAGCTCTTGGCGAACAGGTAGTTGAACAGCGCCGTCCGCAGGCCGCCGAGATGGAGATACCCGGTCGGGCTCGGCGCGTACCGCACACGCACAGGACGTGGTTGCTGCTCTTCGGAGACCTGTGAGCTGCTGAGACGGAGCTGCACGAGCGGCGCCACCAGCGAGCGCGGCGTGCGCGTGGCTAGCGCCGTCGCGCGGCGCAGCAGCAGCGACGTGAGCGCCATGAATTGCTCAATTGCGGGGATCGCCACAGATTTCCAGCTGATACCAAAGTGATTTTGACCAATTAGGAATCGTTATTGTGAATTGTATCCAATCAGCGTCTAGGTCATGCACGAAATATGCCATCTAATAACTCTTTGAGGTGGCGTTCAGGAACGCAAACACCTCGCGACGCAGACGACTGTCGTGGTGCTCGTTCTTCGTGATGGCTCGCAATCCGTCGCGGAAGTACGCGTGCACGACCTGGTTGCGAGGCTCGCTGAGCTTTCTCGACGCAGCGTTTTCGACGGCGCTCAGCACGTCCATCACTGTCAGCGGGCAGTTGATGTCCTGCGAAATGATGCGATCGAGTGCTGGGAACAACGTGGACCAGACCGCAAACTCGCGGATCTCGCGAATCATCTTGTCGACGTCCACGAGCCCGCGAGCAAGGCAGCCGTAGTCGTTGCTTGGAAGCGTGCAGTCCTCGTTCTCGTAACCCTGGATTTGGATGAGCGATGCATACTGTGCTGGGCTCGGGAACAAGCCGTCGTCCGCGCCGATGATTCGACCAAGCACTTGGAGAGCACGGAGCTGAGTCGCTCTCGGAGTAAACTGGACAGAGAAGCTGGTCTCGCCGCGCTTGCGATGGGCGTGGGTCGCGTTCACGCCACCCAAGAACGGAAGAAGGGTCTCGATCGATTTGTTCACCATCTTGAGCATCATGAGCTCGTATCGCCACAGGTTGGCCCACGACGCATCCTCAGCGACTTTGCTTACCAGCGTCGAGTTCCGTCGGAACGTCTTGACGAGTTCGAGTCGGTCGTTCGCGTAGTCAATAGGATCCGCGGACAGATCAAATCGTTGTGCGTACGGGTTTGTCCCCGTCTCGACATCTTCATCCGTGAGAAAAAGAGGAGCGGCTTGCGCCAATTGCGACAACTTTTCGTGCTTGTAGCCAGCTTGTTCACCAGGAATAATTGAGTATCCATACGCGATCGCGGCCTTGTCGTACGCACCGATGCCCGACTGGTAGAAATCACGAGTCTTGGCCGCAGTGGGGGTCAAGTCAGAATAAACGTTCACCGGAACATAGTCCATGATGGATGCCGAGATTCCGCTCGCAGACGTAAACGTCTTATTGCCGAGGTTCTGACGTGTCACGAGCGCGGATCCAGCAAAGTTGTGGCGCAACCCCAGTGTGTGACCCACTTCATGCATGACTATCTCCGCGAAGTGTTGACTGATGACTGCCTGAGGAATCACACCCATCTTCGTGTCGAGCAACATTCCAGCCACCATGCGGTCCAGCTGGTGGTTTGCGCTTCGGCCAACTCCGCATTGATGTGGGGAATGGCGCATGCTTCCTGTGCCATTCAGTGAAGCTGACGCACCATTGGATGGAGGGTTCACTGGTGAGCGCATGTCGAAATCAGCCACGACTTCGTCGAAGAAACCATACTCGAACGTTATGCCGCTGTGGAGGATCTCACCCGAGCGAGGATCAAAAACCATAGGCCCAATTGCGTAAGTCGAGTCCGATATCATAACAGAGATAGTGTTGTATCTCAAATCGCCAAGGCGGTAGTCCGTCGGCCAGTTCGCATCCCCTGGCTTGACCGCTTTGATGGCATCTTTGAACCCAATGGCCTCAAACGCAGGCGCCCAGGCCAACACACCATCAGCAAACGCCTTACGCCATCGAAGTGGAACCGACGGGTCAATATAGTACACGATCGGCTGCTTCGTCTTCCCTGTTTTGGAGTCAATTTCAAGCCGACGGCGATTGATCACTGTCATCGGAGCACCCATGTACTGAATGCCATCAGCTGTTGCGTTCTTGGGATTTTCGTTGTCGACTCCAAAGCGCATGTAACGCTGCATGAAGTATCCAATGCGATCATCGGCGACGCGCTGTGGCATGAGCGTCTCGGGGAGCAATCCAACCGCGTAGTTGACCCTCATAATACCGCTATCCAATTCATATTCGATCTCAAAGTTGGAGTTCCGGGGGAACGATGACGAGCCACCGGGGATAGCAGTGTAGTATGGAGACATGAGAGTCGCCGAGACGAAGAACCCGTGGGCAAAGAATGTGTCCGATGGGAAGTGGATCGCAGTCGCGGTTTCTGAATAAATGGCGATCCTTGCAAAGTAGCCTGGCCACTGGCTATCTTCAAAGACCTCTCTGAGTTCGTCGTCTTTGTTGTTCAATCGTGCAAGGTGGTTTTCGCATACTAGCAGCAAGAAACGCTCATCTTCAGTCTTCTCGAAGTGGAACACATAGTGATTGGTTTCGAGCAGTCCACTCCCTCGCTCCAATCCTGCTTGCGCCGGTGCAGCGTGACGTACGACAGTTGGATACACCATGAACGACGCATTCCAGTGAGTCTTGCTCAGCGCGAACACTGTATTGCCGTCACCTTCAAACGAAAGCTTGAGAAATGGGATAGGATCGGCCGCCTGGGGAGTCACAGCGGTCGCATCTGGTGTTGTGTTCACGATCGTAGTGCTACTTGAACTGCCTCCCCGACTTAGTACAACACCAAGCGAGACGGCAGCGACAGTCATGAGCGCGACAAACGTCGCGATAGATCTCGTACGCTTGCCGATACCGAGTATCGTGCCCACGCCAGAAAGCGAAAGCCGAGATTGCCGTTCGTCCTCATTTGATCCGGTTTGACCTTGGCTGTTCGTATCAACCACCGAGCCAAGCTGAACGTCTTCGACGTCGTCTTCGCCGAGCTGTTCATGCTTCACATCCCGGACATCGATGACATGCGCCATGGCTGCTGCCTATGATCCTCGGCAGTCGCTACAAGAGGGTAGCTTTTGCAGAATATTACCTCTCGAGACAATTCACTGGGTGTCCCGATCGTCCGTTTTGGCCTCGAAACTCATACCCGTTACGACCAAAAAAGGAACGCGCGGAGAAGCCGTATCCAAAGTCGAAACCAATATCAGCTTGTCCCAGCCTTATGAGATCCGGCGGCTGAGAACTCACCGATCATGTCGACTCGAAAGATCTGAAGGACTTGCGACGGATCAGTACTGTAGTGTGGCATGTCACAGTTTGACAACTTCGTTTTGAAATCCTGGAGCAGGACTTTGCGTCGTTGGTTTAGAAACCTGGCAAGATTGGCCTTGTCTTCGTGTCGAGTGATCACGAAAGCAGGATCGTCTCCGTTGAGAACATTCGAGATCCACTTTCGTGATGCCAAATCCAGATTATGGATGATGTCTTCGGCCGTGCGTTTTTGGTCCTCGACCTACACCATGCAGCCACGATCAGAGAATGGAGACTCGGACAAGCATATTGTCACATATACGGGATATCTCACCTGTTGGGTTCGAAATGCGCTTTGCACACATCGCATGACACGTCTGGACTCTAAATCTTGTGCAGCTTGTCGCAAGGAGTCACGAAAGGCTTCCATTTGAGTATGCAACGGAGTCTTCTCGCCAACGATCCCCGCGACAGCATCAGGCGCATCGTCGCCTATGACATTGATGTTCCTTTCAAAGCTGTGCGATGGGTCTGGCGGTTCGAAAGCAAGAATCATCTTCTCGAACTGCTCGTCTGGTACGCGCGCGGTACCGATGCGTTGAGCATTCCGCTTTCTGCAGATATCGATAGGCGTCGCAATGTGAATGATGCCAAACCCACACCCACCTACTTGTAGGGAGGCATTTATCAGCAAAACAAGCGTCAGTAAATGCACATTGAACTTCATTGAATCGGATCCTAAATGACCTACCTTCTTCAGCAATGTGGAAGAAGCGTTTTCGCATGCTGCGATAGTGAAAGTTGTCGTCCACCAGTAGCACACGGCACCCACGCACAATGTCACTGCGCAGATACATCAGTCGCTCTTTGACGATCGTTGCCATCACATCCTGCGTGTTCTTCCATTGGACCGGATCAAACTGAGTGGGATAATTCGTGGTCTGTTCGTAGAGGTCGTCAAAGCTGATACGCTCGACCACGACACGCTCGGCGAATCCCCACGACGCAACGCTTTCGGACTGTTTGTCGTGCTGCTCGACGATCTGTCGCGCGATCGTCGTCTTGCCCGCACCAGGAAGGCCGCACAGCAGGATGATCGCTGAGTCCATCGCTTTTGGGATTCTGACACCGTTGGTGACAGTCATTTTAACGTACAAACGATATAGGTTTGCGAAATACGGTATCACACCTTGATTGAATTCGAGACTACTGAGCCCACATGCGGGGCTTGGGCACCGCGTGCTCGTTCTCGGTATCGTCGAAAATGTTGCCCAGCGACAGGATACGTGTCTTGCTCGACGGCGCACGACGGGATCTGTCATTGCAACGACGAACCTTCTAGTTAGTACAGTCGTTCAGTAGCTCAACATGCATGTGGACACGAACCGCTCCTGGTCGTCGCTTGGCTTGTTGGTGACGCCTGCACTGGCCTTGGCGTATGCACTACACGCACATCATAACGATGCGATGAGTTCTTATTTTAGTCAACAAAGGTCATCCAAGGCAAGCCAACGTACGAAACAGGTCGTCGATCGATCGGCACATTCGGGGAAAGCATCTGAAGCGGTCGAGACGGACGGCGGACGGGGAGCGATCTACATGCAACAGCACAACATTCCATCAGACACCGCGCATCGGAATGACATGCCACACGAGCAAGCACCACGTACGACGTGTCCGAGGTTGTGTTTGCCGTCTTCGCGTGGGTGCTCGCCTCGCGCACTGCATCCTCTCGCTGTCGAGTATGCTGGTCCTCTTCCTCCTCCACACGGCGCTGCGTAGCCTGCGCGTGTCGACGACGCTGTGCCTCCTCTCGCCGACTCGCTTGCGTCTAGCCAGTAGTTCCTCTTCCACATGAGCCACCCACCCACCGTCCGTCGGACCCACGGGTTTTTAAACGCACCTGATAGTCCTCGTGCGCGCGCTGTGCCTCCTGCTTCTTCTGGCGCGCGCGGCGCTTCTTGAGCACCGCGAGACGCTGCTCCAACGCCTGCAACTCGGTCTGCTGCGCCCTGGCGAGTTTGTAGTTTGCGAGCTCCAGCGGCAGTTCGTAGGTGAGCA
>JAADVY010000944.1:0-11202 GCA_023336035.1 Pythium plurisporium
GATCGCGATCCATCATGTCCAGCAGCTCCATGTGTCGGTGTTTTTGGTTGATGGGGACATGGAGCTGACCGCTCCAGTCACCATCGTGTTGACAGTTGGGACCTTCACTCCGTATTGACCAGCACTCATCCAGCATTTTGGAGAAAATTCCCACTTTGGGCAAGACGAATGTTGGTCTCTCGATGGACACAAACGAGCCGCGCCACAATCTAGCAAGGGGAATCCAACGGGGGACGATGGGGAAAGGAGGTGACGTGTCCACACCACAGCTTCACACCTTCAAGTCGGATACACAGAAAAAGGAGTACCGTGCATGCCGGCCAGTCTTAGTCTGTGAGAGCCGCCTTCACTTCCCTGTATTGTGAACATCTATGCGCCGCCTATGAGGTGTGTGGTCTTTACAAAGACAAAGACTTTTTGTCTCTTGAGAAAACCGGTATTATACCGGTATCTTGGCTCTCGATCCATTTGTTGCGCCATGTGTTTCCAGCGTTTTTGTTCCACAGATTGTCTGTGCTTCCCTCCCTTGAAAAAACGCCCCCCAGATCTCCCCCTCCGCTCCGCTCCACCTCCCGCCACATCGAATAAAAGCGCGGGGCACGTCTTACACACTCTAGACCTTCCACACACACACACAAGATAAGCATGGCAAGATCCCGTGGCTCGCGTGGCAAGGGTGGCGGCAACGCCGACAAGGCGAACGGCGGCGGCGGCAACAAGCGAGCGGCGCCGTACGACGCGCGTCCGAGCCGCAAGGCCGGCAGCCAGGCGGCGGCCAAGGGCGGCGACCGCAAGACCGGCGGCGGCAACCGCGGCGCCAAGGGCAAGGAAGGCGGACGCGGCCGTGGTGGCCGTGGCGGTCGTGGCGGTCGTGGCGACAAGCCCAAGCCCAAGACCGCCGAGGACCTCGATCGGGAGATGGACTCGTACTGGGGCAAGTCGGAGGAGCACGCGCAGAAGAAGCTGGACAGCGACATGGACGACTACTGGAAGAACAAGGACGCCACGAAGGAAGACGCCGGTGCGGCGGAGGTGACCTCGGACGTCGTGGAGGACAAGGTTGGTGAGCCGGCCGCGGAAGGGGAAAAGCCCGAGTAAATGCACGGCTGGCTTGTTCCCCCCACGTTCCATCACATAATACATAGTATCGATATAAAAGAAACCCCACCGTGGCTTGTGCGTTCAACTCTATTGTACTGTTTGGCTTGTGATTATCCAAATACTTCCTGGAGCTTGCCCAGCGCCGCAAGCACGAGCCACAAGATGCCGACAATCACGGACAGCATGGACGAAAAGATCGAGATGCGGAAGGCCATGATCTCACTGCGTTCGCCCAGGCGACCCGTGGCCTCGCCGTAGATCGCGGCAAACACGCCCATCGTCGCGATCGACGTCAAGCAGAATGCACCGAGATACAGAAACGACTTGACCGTGTCATGAAGACCCACAGCTGGTAACACGCCGAGGATCCCACCCGGACCAGCGATACCGTGCACGATGCCAACGATGAGAGCTGTGCACTGAAGACGACACAGAAGAGGTCAGTCTTCCTACCAAGCATCCCCTGTCAAGTCTAGCTAATACAGTACCTTTTGTGTCTGAGCATTCTTGAAGTCGATCTGCATCCACTTGGGGAGGCGATACCGCTTCCCACAGATCTTGACGCGCTCGTCTTTGGATTCCTCGTCGTCACTGCTATCACTGTCATTGCCGTCGTCACCGTCGGTACTTCGTCTCCGATCGGACAAGAGTTCTTGCAGCGACACCGTGCTGTCAGCGGGACTGACTTGCGGAGGCACATTGTCATGGGTCGACGCTGTTTGCTCCTCCTTGTCTTCCACGTCGTCTTCGTTTTCGGTGACTTTCTTCTTCTGCAGCTTTGCCAGCCGTCGGTGGCGCTGCGAGGGGGACAGTGGCGTATCCTCGTGACTCTCATCCATGACCGTCTCGGTCGGATGTTGACTGCGTCCGTCCGAGCTCTTTACTCCCTTAAAGAGCTGCTCTCTCGGCGAGCTCATGATCGAAACCGTCTCGGCCTCCGTGTCATCGTCACTGTCCTTCGCCGCGCTCTCCTCGTCTGCGTCTGCACTGTCCGCTCCTCTTTCAAGCTTTGCCAGCTCTTCCTCGCGTTTCCGAGCTTTCTCTTCGCGGATCTCTCGGCGTCGCTGCCTTGATTTCTTCACGCCCTCATGCACACCGTATAACCCCAAGCCGACCATGAAGAACCCGACCAGCACATCCGTCACGACATTCAACACGGAGAAATCGAGCTTGCCGTCCAATCCAATAAAGATCACGGCCATGATGATCAGTCCGATACTGTGGCCGCACCCCCACCGCACCCCTAGCGCGAACGAGCGCCACGACGAGCCGGCCGAGAGCGTCGCCAATGCACTGAGATGGTCGGGCCCCGTGAGCACGTGGATGAGCCCGAAGAACATGCCCGTAAGCACGAGCTTGAGCGGCGACGCCTGCGCTAGCGCGCCTCCTTCCTCAGTCGAGTGCGCGGCCGCGTGGGCCACCTCCACGCGCAGCCATCGCGACTCCATCGAGCGGCCTCCGAGGGTGTTACGGATATGATGACGCCTGTGATAGGGGGTGATGAGGGTCGCAAGAAACCCCCAGCAGATATGACAGCTGTTCATAACTGATGATACGAACACCAGAGCCAGTGACACTGTTCACCCATCGCAATTGCATATTACTGAAATAGTCTTTCATGAGACACAAATAACCGATATGGCCAAAAGCAAGAATAGCATCACTGTCATCGGGGAGCATGAAGGGGCGTAGCATAAGACGTAGCCTCCCCCCTCACTGCTCGTTAATTAAGGAGGCCTTCTCCAAGGGTTCCGAATCGCTTGCTCTTCCCACAGTGGAGGTTTCTGTGGCTAGATATCCACTGTCGCATTCTCCTGCTGAAGAGATGACGATCGTCGGGCCCTGGACTGCTCGTCAGCTCTGTGTGGGGGTGGGCTACATCTTCCCCATCTACAAGTCCTCGCGGGCTTTACGTCGACAGGATAAGCAGGAGCTTCTTCAGTGGATCACGTTCTGGACGGTGAATGCTCTTTTCTGGGCAATGGAGCTCGTGGGGGACACGATCATCGGGTGGCTGCCATTCTACTTTGAGGCCAAGATCGCGCTGCTGCTGTGGCTCGTGCTGCCACAGTACCACGGGGCACGTGTGCTCCATGAAAAGTGGCTCAACCCGACGTTTGAGAAGCACGAAGAAGTGATCGATGTCGCGATCCTCGATATCAAGCGTCGTGCGAGTGAGAAGGTCGTGCAGGTGTGCAAGGACACGGCCGCACTTGCGCTTCGCCGCGGATCCGGTGTGGTCGCACAGGGCCAACAGTACGTGGCAGCACAACTAGTGCAACAGGCGCTCGGGAAGCTCCAGCAACCGGCCCCTATCTCGGAGA
The DNA here is from genome assembly GCA_023336035.1 of Pythium plurisporium. Lineage (NCBI taxonomy): Eukaryota > Oomycota > Peronosporomycetes > Pythiales > Pythiaceae > Pythium > Pythium plurisporium. The sequence continues at coordinate 3,426 of JAADVY010000944.1, forward strand.
CCCAAGAGCTACGTGTTCCTGCGATGCTTTCCTTTCTGACGGCTGCGGCTGCGCCATCGCCGGAACCAGCACCCGTGAAACCCACAGCATCGACATCGACAAAGTCGGAGCCGAAAGAAGATCCGCAACAAAGGATCGCTGACGTGAAGACCGAGAAGGCGAAGCCTGAAGAGAAGGGCGAGGTTAAAAAGCATTCGTCTAGTGAACCTCGACACGACGCCAAACCTTCTCCATCGAGTTCGGCATCGAAAGGTTTGCCTCCCATGAAGCCACGCAGTCCTCGCCGTCCTCCACCGCCACCACCTACGTCGAATGCACCTATTAGCTCTCAGTCCGGTCGCAATCAAGAGAAGAGCAAGGAGCTCGTGGCTCACTTCAAGAAGCTTCTTGTCAAAGGTTTCCAATTGAAGTATTATCCATCTGAAGGCGTACTCAAGAACCGTACCCTACGGCTGTCGAGTGCCCAGTCTCGCTACCTTGTATTCGAGAGTTCGTCGTCGGATGAGGCATCCGCCAAGACGAAAAAATCAGTCACACTTTTCATTCATAACGTACGACGCGTCGCTGCCACGAAAGCTGGGGAGACCGGAGTTCCTTCTAACATCGACGACAACCTTGCGTTCGTGTTGGATAATGGGAAAACCACACTGATTTTTGAGGCCGACTCGTCAAAGACACGGGATCTTCTCGTTGCTGGAATGCGCTTGCTTGTGAATGAGCACAAACGTCAGGATACGGTCGCGCTCGCTACGATCACGGGCGTCTTCGAACGTCTCACAAAGCAGCACGCATTCGACCGTCTGGTATACGCGCTCACCCCCAATCATTCCATGCACCAAGTCGAGCTGTAAAATCTCGCTGCTTGATATCTGCCGAAATACACTGCTTCCTTCATACATTTGCCCACAAACGTCTCTCCTCGTCTGTTGGCGAGCGCTGTGCCCGGAATTCAACACTGGAATCTTCACCTGTCGACTCATTGCTGCTTGCTGTCGGCGTGGCAGCACCACCTGTCACGGTCTTGGGCTTTCGGCGGTCTGCAGCCCGTCGCTTCTTGAAAAATCGACGACGTCCTTCCACCAGCTTGGGCGTCAGCTGGTACAGCTCCATTTCGAGCCCCAGAGCAGGGAATTCGTGCGAATTGAAGTAATCGACAATGAATGGCGTGTGCACCTCATCCTCGTGGGCTCGGAGGTATGAAACGATGCGTTTGGAGACAACAATCTGTCCGCCAAACCCAAGGTCTCCAATCTCACGGGCAATGTGCTCGCTGGCACCAATGTAGAGGGTTCTGCCAGTCACTGGGTGGATCTGAGAAACGATCGCGCCTTCTTCGTCAATGTTCGTATCGTGGATTCCCATACGGACGCGCAGACCTCGAAACAGCACACTCATCTTGAGATTACACTCACGCTCAAGTTTGGTCGCCTCAGTGAGTCCGTGCAACTCGGACGGCCACTTGGCCTGAACGAGTTGCAGCTGAGCTTCCAAACAGTACTCGACGGCCTCTGGGATCGTGTGGAATGCTAGCTGGAAGGCATCGCCTGCGGTCGTGATCTCGTATCCTCGAAACTTGGGTAACAGCGCGCGAAGCAGATCATCATGGATGCGTTGCGCTTCATCAATCACGTGCTGTGGAGCCTCGGCCCACAGCGCACTGGACGATTCGATATCCGTGTTTACAAACACTGGCACTTCCGGTGCAGGCATGATATCGTCGTCGACGGCAGTGGTCGACTCGACACGGCGCGATCCTTGAAGAGCACGCCATTCGGGTGTGTTCCGCAAGTGCTGAGGAATGACTGGCTGCAGCAAGCGCACACAGCACTGCTGGCTACCGGCCATGACGAACGCCTGGGCAGCACCAAAGAGGTAGAACAGCATCGTGACAACGCCCACGACGTAATCCGGTACGTTGTCGATGGCGTCTTCGTTCATGCCGATCAGGCTGAGCTGGAGCGCCGAGTACGGGAGCGTAAACACGATACACACGATCATCATGAGCTTGAGTCGACGGTACAGTGGCGACGCCATGAGCATGCCGTGGATATGTTCGTTCTTGCGTCCTTTCATCTTGAGCCGCACCAGTGCACCCCACGAGAAGAAGATCGACACGAGAATACACGCCAACTCAAACATGTTGAGGAACCGGTACGACGCGCCGTACCCACGCTGCATACACACGATCACGATGCCCGCACCAAGGAAAAACACGAGAATCGCCATCGCGCCGCTCGCGTACTTGCGGATCTGGAGCCGCTCTTTTTTCTTCCCGCGGTCATGGGTCCGCTTCGCGAGCTGGTACAGCTCACACGTGAGTAAGAAAATCCAGTACGCACCGAGCACAAAGAAAATGTTCTCGAGACACAGCAAGAACGTGAGCGTGCGAGGCATGAGCTGGTAGTCGTGCGAGAGCTTGGAGAGGTACGCGGCCTCGCCGCCGTCGTTCTTGTCATCTTTCTTGAGCACCGACTCGATCGCGCCCTCGACCGCGGACGAGCCACTCCCCGAGAGGATCTCTTCCAGCGTCGGCATGCCCGTCCCGATCACCTCGCCCGATCCCGAGCCGCTTCGAAACGGTGGCGGCCAGCGCTTGCGCGCGGCCTTGTCGACGTCATCGATCCACGAGTCCATGGTCGCGATCAGGAACGCGTAAAAGAGCCCGCCGGCGAGCGCGTGGACCGACGTGCAGATGAGAAACGTCGTGGTCACGAAACGCACGGCCGAGCGGAACACGTCGCCGCCGAGCTTGCGCAGGTGGTTGCTCGCGATGAGCGTCGACAAAAACGACACAAAGAGACACGACGTGTACACGAAGAGCCAGGTCTTGTCGCTCGAGAGGTCCTCCACTTTGTCGTCCGCCGTCAGCATGCGTCGCCGCGAGACGCCGTCCCACGGCGGCACGTACGGCGGCATGGTGGACGGCGAATTTTGGTTCTCCTCTCAAAAGAAAAAAAAAACAAATCGGTTCTCCGCTGGGGGGAGAGGTGGAGGAGATGACGAGGAAAGGGGTCCGCAATGGGTGTGTGTTTTCACCCCTTGGAATGGGACGACGCGGGTCACGCGCGGCCCTCACGGATTTTCGCCGAACTTGGCGCGCCGCTTGAGGAGAGAGGAGCGAGTGGCCGACACTCCGACGCGCGATTGTTCCAGACCCGTCGGACGGGATTATTGGGGGCGATGCCACGCGACTCACGAAAGCCAGTACACGTTGTCGCTGTGTGTATGCCAGGAGGGCAATCGTAATCGCAAAACCTGTGAGAACAGATTCTTTGAATATGGGATAATACAGGTGTTACTATTTGAAAGGGAAAAGCATCTAATGGCAGAGGTACAAAGCAGCTGCTCGCGCACTCACGTTGGACACTGGGTTGTTGCACTGCTGTTCGACCATGGTTGTATCCCATTAGGTATGATGAAAAGGGCTACAATATGATTTCGCACACATGGGTGGCGATGAATCAATCCCCCAGGTTGCCAGCCAGGAGGTCAAAACGACAAACACGAGCAGATGACCATAAACAAGGGAAAGTGCTGGTCACCGCCAACCGCATGATGGTGGGTGGGAGGCACTGGCGCAGACCCACACACACCACGGTGCACCTCCTCATCTGACGCATCCCCTGTCGTGCGACGTGCACTTGGTTGCTTCCCACAAAAAATATTGGGTCCATTTTTGTCGGCTGCGGATGGCGCAATGCGCCCACCGTCGTTTTTTTCTTCTTTTTTTTTGTTCTGCTTTTCTTTGCCTCTCCTCACACAGACACAGTTCAACAACAAAACGCAATGATTTCTAAAATTTGGAAAACGAAACGTGTATTCAGCCTCAGAAGCTGAGTCGATCCGATCCAAACAAAAGGGCTAGGGGCTCCACCAATGTTGATGCGTTACCATCACTCTCAAATACCATCATTCTGTCTGGCATGTCCCACCCCGTTTTGGCACAATCCATCATCACCTTGCAGTGCAGTAATACCCCTTCGTTCGTGGAAGATCCCCGTGTATTCTCCCGTTTTCCTCCATGCGGCTCCTCAGTGCACTGCTCGTCGCGGCGTCGGCGGCGTCCGGCGCGTCCGCCTGCAGCGACTTTCTGCTCAATGCCTCGTCTACGGAGACCGTCGTGAGCGCGCGCACGATGGATTTTGTCGCGGACCTGAAAACCGTCGTGGAAGTGATCCCACGCGGCACGGCGTTCCAGGAGATGCCCGTGCTGGGCTGCGTCGAGTGTGCCGACTACCAGTGGGAAGCCAAGTATGGCTTTGTCGCGTTCCAGATGTTTGGGGTCAATGCCGCCGCCGATGGGCTCAATGAGAAAGGCCTCTCGGCTGCGTGGCTCGTGCTGGACGAGACGCAGTACCCGACGCCACAGCGCGACCCACGCAACGTCAACGACCCGGTCAAGCCCATTGTGACCTCGGTGTGCTCGTACTTGCTGGGGAACTACGCCACGGTTGAGGAAGTGCGAGCCGGACTTGAGACGATCCAGCTCGCCGAATTCGACGAACGCATCCAGGTACCGCTGCTCCACTCGACGACGCTTGGTCGCATGCGGCTCCACGTGAGCGTCCACGATGCACTGGGCAAGAGCCTCGTGATTGAGTTCATCGAGGGGGAGACCAAGCTATACGACAACGTGAACGACGTGCTCACAAACGACCCGCCGCTGGATGTGCAGCTCGCAAAGCTGCAGGAGAATGGATTCAAGACGATCCCCGGTGGCTACGGATCGGTCGAGCGGTTCCTGCGTATCTCGGTGCTCAACCACCACGTACCGCTCGGGTACACGAACGCACTGTCGGGAGTCACGTCGTACACCGCCGCGACCGAGGAGCAGCGTGCTGTGTCGGACGCCCTCCACATTATCAACACCGTCGCACGACCGCCGCTGAACGAGGCGACCGAGTGGAACGTCGTGCGTGACCATACACGTCGGAAGCTGTACATCCAGTCGACGCAAAACATGCTGCTGCGCATGATCGACCTGAACCAGATCGACTTTGCGAACGCGACGAGCCGCCATTTGATTCCCATCACATTCGGAGACTGGTTTGTCGACGTGACGCCCGCGCTCCAGTCCTCCGAGAACCACGCCAAAACCATCGATCTACCGCCACGCACGCAGCTCGAGCAGCTGCTGCAGCAGCTGCTTCATGGCGGCATGGGTGGCGCACCACCGGCCGCGCCTTCGACTCCGTCCAGCACCGTGCAGCTCCACGTACACCGCGACATGGCTCCATCGCCGACTGGTTTCTGGTCGGGGCTCGCCAGCGGGGTGACGCTCGCGGTGGTTGGGATGACGCTGTTCAACATTATCACCAGCGCGCGTCGCCGTACTTCGTATCAGCGCATTGCGGATCCGGAGGAAGTGCGCTACAACATGTGAGCACCACAGTGATCACTCTCGGACAAGCAACAACAACCCCACCCACTCCCAAGCTGCTGGGAGACTAAGTCAACACGAATCCAATGCGCGTTTTGTCTCGCCTTGTCATACCGTGTCCATCAGGCAGCCGTCCTCCATGGTGGGGTTGGCCCTGCCCTGTAGATCAATCAGCCCGATGACACTGATTATCTGAATGTGTAGCACCGACTAACTCACTCCATTCCGATCACCTCCATCGATCGCATTGGAACACGCCACGTAGATATCAACCCAGCGAATCGTGTCGGTAGTACAGACAACCTGAGGATTAATTCGTTCAGATCGACCATTTCACAGCAAGTCTCAGCTCAAGCTGGTCGTTCTATGAGATCTGCATGTACACCTGCACCGCCGGAACCAGTGCCACCAAGACACCCAAGACCACCAGGACTGCCTTACTCCGCTTCGTTGTCGTTGCTGTGGATTGTTTCGGAGCGTCAATGCCGCACGCCGCGAGACCCGAGTCGACTTGGCAGTGATCTTCAAGCGACGCAGTCGTAAACGCGAGGAACGACTCTCCCGGGCACCCGTCGTTTCTGTTTTCTTCTGATCCGTACCACCGCTCAACGAAGATGGCCACGGACGAGCCCTTCAGGACGAACACGCCTGGCTTGGTGGTGCTGAGCGTCACGGTACCGTCGCACGTGCTCATGTAGATAGCGATGCCGCGGTCGACGTTGCTGTTGGTGATGCTGGTGACGTTGACCACGATCGCCGATGGATTGTATTGGAGCTCATTCACTCCGGGTACGACGGTCGCATCCGAGCCGCACACGCCTCGATACGTGACATTGTCAAACTGGAACCGCTGCGGCCCGCCGGAGCTCGAGGTTTGCCATACCACAGGAGACGTGGGTTTGTTCACATCGACTTCGCCTGCGAGCCAGCAACCTGTGCTGTCTTGGATATACGAGCCGGCCGTGTCGGTGGGCATCGTCGGAGGCCCCCAGTGCGGGATCGTCATGTTGATCGCTTGCTGCATGCACGGAGAGAGCGGCATGTGTGTGTGAGCGAGAGGCCCCAATGAGAAATGACCCATCGCGAGACGAGAAGCGAAAAATCTCCCGGTGGACCGCACGAGTTGGCGAGGGAGATGGTCTTTGGATGGTCGTATCGTAATAGTAGGTGACGCTCCTGTGGGCTCGCCTGGGCTCGCCCAACCAAAGTGGATACACCGCTGTCCCACTCAAACCCTTGGAAATCACATATGATACCTACTAAAAAACATACCCCATAGATATAGATAAGCAAACGGGACCAAAGTCATGATGTTTCACGCCGACGAGCCTCTCTACCATTATGTTTTGACAGAATCTTATGGTGTGTTGAATCATTCATGTCAAAAGTTCGAAAAAGAAGGAGCTCGTATTTCCACACTACTACGATACATTTGAACGACACGACCATCCAGAACGGCTCATTTACTGCGGGGGCGTCGGCGTCGGCTGGAACTCCACGGCGAGTGGGATTTGTGCAGCAAACACGTCCATCACGACTGCCAGCGGCGCCTCGTGGACGTCCTCGGTCTCCTCCGCTGCCGACGCGACCGAGCGCAGCCTACGCTTGCCGTTGATTTGCTCGTGCGACGGAAGGTCCGAGATCAGTGCCGCGTGGGCCTTGTACAGCGAGTACACGGGAATGAGCGGGTTCGCGCCCATCAGACCGAGGTGGTCCATCGCGAGCGGCTTGAATGTGACCCACGTGCCGCGCTTGGACGTGCCGGCAAAGTTGACCACCGGCGCGACGCCGTCGCTCGGCTGCGAGATGATGTTCACAAAGCCGTCGTTACGGAGCCAGTCGTCCGAGAAGCCCAGTGCCGAGGTGGCGCGGCTGCCCATAAGCGTCGCGATCGGCGCCGTGAACGCGCTCGCGGCCTTGAGGTTGGGCAGCGCGATGGGACGCAGCAGTGGGTCGCGCCAGTCGTACGTCGCGTCCGAGACGAACGAGTAGTAGTACACATTGGGCAACGTAGTGACCCAGCCATTCTGTGCCTTGGCACCGGGGATCGCGAGCGAGAAGCCGGCATTGTCGTGGTAGCCAGGAGCGAACAGCTTGCTCTTGAGCACACGCTGTGCGTAATCATTGAGCGACTCACCTCGGGCCTTGGACGCAATGCCCCACTGGTCCATCACCGGGTCAAACAGCGCCTTGGTGGTGTCACCAAAGGCACCGAGCAAGCTGAACGCCGCGGCCGCGACGGTCTCAATGATGTCCGGGTTCGCGGTGATCATGTCCGCGAGCGTCGAGCCCACGTTGGGCGTCGAAAGCGTCGTGATCGAGTGGACCCAGTCCTTGCCACCGGAGAAGAGCGGGTGCGACGCCGGGTTCTCGGGCGTCAACGCGTTGGCCACGCCC
>JAADVY010000945.1:0-11201 GCA_023336035.1 Pythium plurisporium
CGGCGGCGGCTGCCGCGGGCTGGGCGCGCGCGTGGCCATACTCGATCGGGAGCTGACTACGGAGAGTGGGGACGGCGTCGCCGGGTGCGCCTGGGGACGAGGCAGAGGCGGCATCGAACCCAGCTCCAGCGAGTCGGTGTCGTCCACGTCCACACGGAGGTGGTCGGCGTACCCCATACTCGGCTCTTCCGTGGAACAAAAATGCCGTGAATTCGTGAAATGAGGTTCCCGATTTGAAAACACAAGGGACAGAGTTCCCGCCAACCGGCAAATACAAGAAAGGAGAACAAAAAACAGCAAAAAAACGCTGGATCCAAGAAAACGACTTTGTGTTGGTTATGCGAGAGCAAGGCTTTTGTTTTGCTTTTCTGTTCGTGGATGTTTGCTTCTTTCGATATCTGTTCCCTTTTCTCTGTCATGGTGTTCCTGGGTGTGATGCACAAGAGGCACACGTACAGGGAGGGCCCCAGGAGCTTACCTCACGCACGGAGATCCTAGCGATCGTATCGTCCGCCGTGGCCGTGACTTCGGTTGCCCCCCTGGCCCTGGCCGCCCGACGGACCGGAGCCACGCTGCTGGTGCATGTTTCGCAGTCCGGCCTTGAGTGCATCGAGACCAGGGCGAGCTGGTGGGCCACCGGACGTGCTGAATGACTGAGCTGGCTGGAGACTGCCGCCAAAGGCCGATTGGATGGGCGCGCCGCTGCTGCCCGCGCTGCGAGAACCACCGTGGTGACCACCACCATCGCGACGACCACCATTGTAGCCACCGCCGTTTCCGTACGAATTGCCCGAGTAGCTTCGGCCACCGCTGTTGTTGTAGCCACCACTGCTCTGGTAGCCACCGCCGCTGTTGCTGTAGCTACCCGAACGACCACCGCTGGTGTAGCCACCTCCACTATGCCGGTTGCCAGAATTGTTCTGGTAGTTCTGGTGACCGCCGTATCCACCGCCCCCACGCGAGCCGCTGTTGTAGTGGTTATCACCTTGCTGGCCTCCGTACTGGCCGCGCTTGTTGCGTGGCTCTTGCGATCCCCAGTTGCCATAACCGTTGGTGAGATACTGGTTGTACTCGGCGCGGCCCCCGTTATTGCCATTGCCACCATAACGATCCACGTTGAGGTTGTTGTTGGAGTATCCGCCGTGACGGTTGCCACCGTTGTTGTAGTTGCGATGGCCACCACCGCCACCACCGTTGCGCTGGTGCCGGACATTGGTCAAGTCAGTCGCGCCACCAGCGAGATCGACAATGTTGATGTTTGCCTTGCCGAAGAACGGAATCGTAATTTGGCGGTCCTGGTCTGAAACCAACACTGGGTTGGGCGAGATAGCACCGTCAAGGAGGCAGCACTTGTGCTGGTTCTTTGGGGGGTTCTTGTACTGGAAGCTGTAACACTGGTTGTTCGGGATGTCCACAAGGCGGCGCTGACCCTTCTCAGGGCTAGGCACAACACAGCCTATCGGGAAGAAAACCGACTCCACGAAGATGAGAGTTCCGCTGAATGACTGCGAGATCGTCGGATCCGCCTGGACCTCGACCATCTCTGCGGATGGGAGCGGCTTCGCGACAGGACACTGCGAGTGGAAGAATACGAGTTCTTTTCCAAAGCGCTCGTTGCGCTTCTTCTCAGCTTCCGTCAACTTCGAGTTACCGTCAGCCATCGCTTCCAATAGCCGCTTCTCGTCGATAAAAGGGAGCAGTACAACCCACAGCCATGGCATCGCCTTTCCGTTCGGATCAACAGGAATATCCTTCGGGTAAAAGTCAATGATTGGAGACTCAGCGTCAGCCATAAGCCAACGGTACGGCTTCGGAATAGCGTGACTACTGCCTTCAGGGAATACACCCATGAGCTGCTCGAACGGGCGGAACGGAATGCCTTCGTTGAACGTGATCTGGAAGCGGTCAATGTTGCGCAGATCCGACGCGAATGGCGCGTAGTGGAACGGGTAGAACCATTGCCAGGATGCACAGCCATCGTAGTAGTACTTCATGACCCAGCATAGGCCTTCGATGTACGACTGGAACACTTTTTCGCGACCTCCACCGTGTTCAATGTCCTCGGCCTTGAGTTTGTCTGTGTAATATCGTGTCTTCCAGCCAGGCTCACCTAGTCTGACAACATCCTGAACTTCTTCACGATACTTCTCCAGCTGCTGCTCAACGGACTCTTTTATTCTTGCCTTCACGGCCTCTTCAGCGCTGAGCCCACCGTACTTCTTGTCATGCTCGATAGTTTCTTTATCGACCTTGCGCTTCTTCACGATCTCCACAGCACTATCCTTCGCGGCAGCGGCAGCCAACTGATCCTTTTTCTCGTTGCTGATGCGCTGTTTTCGCCTGCGTTCGTTTTCTTGCTGCTTGACGGCACGACGCTGAAAGATCACATCCTCGACTGCACCGACTTCCGCGAGAATCACATCCACTCGAGAGAGGTTCACTTCCCCGCGGTCGGTCAGATATCCGCCAAGAGCAGGGAGCAACTTCGCGTACACGAGCAGCAGAAAGTCTAGCGCGCCGTCACGGATGTCAAGGGAGGGCAGGTGAGGCAAGAAATCGTTTCCGACGAAGAAACACAAGAACACAAAGTCGTCCACGAGGCGCTCGAAGTCGTACTGGAATGGCAGCACGCGCGATAGCGGCTACAAGTGAACGGCAAATTAGCATAGTGAACAACCTCCACACAAAACCCAATGGTGAACACAGCGTACCTCAAACTCAATCTGGAGGTACTCGCGAAGCGTGGCAATGTGCAAGAACTGGTGCGGCTTTTCTTCACTGACAACTGCGTCGCCGTCGTGCTCGCCAAAATCTCCGCGTTTGCGCTTGGACGTGGGCACTCCATTGGCGTCGAGCACCATGCTGCTCGCCATTTGGCGTTCCTTCTCGTACTTCGCCTTGCCAAACAGCACTTCTTCACGCAGGATCGAAAACTTGACTTCGTGGGTGGCTAGCCCAAGCATGATCAAATCAGCATCCAGCCCATGGAGAACATGATGTTGGTTCGGGTCATACCCTGGCTGCGCGCGTTGTGTGCGAATGTATGCCATGAGCTTGTGCTCGCCCTCGCCCGGACAGCCCGCGTCAGAGAACACCACCTAACGTGAGCAACCCACTGTTAAAATCACCACCGTCACCATTCTGTTGAGGATCGCATCACCTACCTTGATGGCCTTCCACGCTGGGTTGTTGTTGATGCGTTCACGGATGTAAAAGCGCATGTATTTGGCGAGCTTGGACATGAACTTGGTGCCGGGCGTGATCACGTTCGAGTCCCAGCCTTCGCTCTGCTTAGCCGGCACATTGTGGCCCATGGCCTTCATGTAGTCAAGCGCTTCCTTCTCGACCTCGCGGCGCTGCTCGGCCTCCTGTGCCGAGCGGAAACGACGCGCGCGCTGCTGGTTCATCTTAGCACGGGGCGCGACGCCGTCGATCGCGAGGTACAGCACGCGGCGCGGACGCACGGCCGCGAAGAGCCGGTCCACGTACGCCATGATGCGGCAGTACATTTCCTCCTCGGTCTTGGGCGCGTCGCCGTGCTCCGGGTGGCAGCACGGGTGGATGAGGCCATTCATGTCGATGTAGAGGTTGTCGACCTCAAAGCCATTCGGGTTCGGCCCGGCCACGTCCAGCAGCTCGTAGTGCTTCTCGCCCTCGACCACGACGGGCCGCGCCTCCACGCAGTCCACCACACACTTGGGGTACTTCTCCTGCACCCAGCGGTAGAACGCCGGGACGCCCATGGTGCTAGGTCCCGTCTTGTGTCGCTTGCCCCTCTCGCCCCTTTGGTTGTGCTCCAACAAAAACCTTGACGGAAAGTATACGACCGTATACCTCGGTTGTATACACGGAACTGCAACAGCGAGACACGACACTAAAACACCATGGACCTCTGTTGACAGATGGATATTCTTTACTACAGGCAAAAATATTGACCAATGAACGTAGGTTCATGTCACTCATAAGAAGTGTCACAAAGTCCATCCTCTCAACACCATCATCGAGGAATAACCGACTTGGCGGGATAACCCTGGTGCGATCTCTCGCCATCCATCTCCATCCCCTGCACCTCCTTTTCCGGCGCCACCAAGTCGTACATTCCAGTATCCTACGTGTACTTTCAATTCGATTAGATGAATGAACTGGGTGGTCCGTCGACGTTCACGTCGCATGCCGGCGTCGCGGGCGCAAACGATGTCGTCCCGCCAACGCCCTCGCCGTTTGCGGTCAGCGAGACGCGTCGCCACGTACGCATGGCCAAGCTGCCCGGCGAAGGCTCGTTCGGCATGACGCTCGAGCAGATGCCGAACCCGTCGCCGACGGACTGTCTGCGCGCGTCGTACGTGTTCCCCAACTCGGCCGCGAGCCGCGCGGGCATCATGCCGGGCTGGACCATCCAGTTTATCAATGGCGTGAGCTGCATCGGGCGCGAGGTGAGCGAGATCGCGCCAATTTTTCGCCAGTTTCAAGAGGTACGCGCATCATTGTTCTAGCCGAGTGGGGAACCGTCGGTCAGTGATTGTTTCCGTGTTTTCTTTCCTCTAGGTTATGTTAACGGTGGACATTCAGACCGAGCTGCCGCCGGGCTCGAATGTGCTTCCGCCGGTGAATGCCAGCTATGCCCCAGCATCAAATGCGTTCACGACGGTTCGACAGTCACAGCAGTATGCTTTTACCGTGCCGCCACCCGCTCCGTATACTACAGTATCGGCACCGATGCCCACGACAACCGGTCTCTCGATGGATTACTTGGTCTCCCCGATGGCTCCAGTTGCATCGTCGTCGAATCCTGTCAGTGGTATGAATGGGTATGTGAATGGGACTGCATCGGCGACGATGGCTTCAAGCAGCGTTCGGCAACATGCTACGCCATCAACGCTACCCTCGCCGCAGAGCTCGACCTCGACTTGGCGACCGCCAGCCGTCCCTGCTACTGCTGCGGCTGCTGTTGCGCTGCCTTCGACAGCCACGGCCACCACTGCCCCTGCGCCGCAATCAACGTCGATGCCATTCACAAGCATTTCATCTTGTCAACCTGCAGTCGCGATGCCAACGTCATCCGCTGGAACACCTGCGACTGTCTCCCACGCCAACGGGTCTCGAGGTGCGGTACCGACATTAGTCGCTGCATCAAGACCGACACCATCTGGTGCTCCACCATCATCAGCTCCAATGACGTCGGCAGCAATGCAATCTGCGCCAACTGTGCCGTCTCTAGCATCGGCAGCGTCTGCAACAACGGTGTCAACTCCACCCCCCACTGCTTCGCTAGTGCAAACGACAACGGCCACCTCTGCTGTAACAAGCACATCTGCTGCCGCGCCTGCTGCTGCTGCCCCTTCGACGAACGAACCTGGTCGAGCTGCAGGCAAAAGGCGCCGTTCGCAATCAGATCAAAATATGGCAACAACGGCCGATTCATCCGCGCCTGCTTCTGGTGCCAGCAGCAGAAGACGTGGGCGGCAGCAGAGACGTCGGCAAAGTGCTCCGTCTTCTGTCACTGACATATGGGACCCAGAGGATGCCATGTTCTTCTACGGTACGATCACAACTCAGTATTTGATATGCTGCCATCAATGCTGACTGTTTAGTGTGGGGTATTGCAGGCTCAGACGATGATCCCGAAGTCGAAGAAATTCCTGCTCCACCTCCTAACAGTCGCCGAACATCTTCCCGTCAAGCGGAGTCGGGAGGCCGTGCTCGTCGTAGCTTGACGGTCGCTCGACTAATGACGATGGGCTTTACACAGGAAGATGCTGAACTGAGTGTCCAGGCATGTGGCCAAGATCCAGACAAGTGCATGTTGTGGATCGTGTCTCATCTCGAGGAGAAGCAGTTCACGAACGACTTGAATAGGGCATCCATTGAGTCGGAGAATCAACGACGACTGGAAGCCCAGGAACAGAAGAAGCAAGAGTCGGAGACGCTTCGCAATGCCACAGCATTTACATCACTGTTTCAGACGGTACGTTCCTAACTCAAGACGCTGCCATCAATGGCTGTTGCTTACATATGCCATCTATTTTCTTGCTAGTCGTATATTCTCAGTGATCATGCGGACGCACCTCGCCTGAAAGCGATGCTTTCCTCGACAATCGGCGACATCGCAGCAGACTCACTAATGCGTACACTCATGACCAAGCTGCTCACAGTCGAGGGCAAGGCCATTCGATGGTATAAGGAAGCGTCCAAATGCTACATGCTCCAGCTCGCAGCACGACTTGAGACTGCATTCGATTCCCATGACGCGATCACCTGCTGTTCGAAGCTCATCGCGAGCGAGTCGGCAAATGAAGCATGTGCCTTTGTCCAAGCGCTTTGCGAAGAAGAGAAAGCGTTGACCAAGGCGCTATTCTTCATGCCAGAGAACCAAGGTGGTGTTCCTCTTGAGTTTTTGCGTGCGGACGAATCCGTGCAGTTTAGTCTGGATGACGATGGATTCGAAGTAGTGGATCAACCGCCTGGCACGGTGTCTCCGGGGCGCGATTGATCAATGGACGCAAAGGGTATGTGGAATGTAGTTGTGACTCACATTTACGACAGGAACAAGACGTCACGCCATCCTCACTGCCGTTTGCAAATCTATTCCCTCTCTCTCTGTCTGGGGCGGATCACTCATCACTATCGTTCTAATGCGGCGTGACGTAGATCCCCTCGCCTGCAAACCAGTACGAAAACTCATCGTTTTCGGTTGTCGCACTCACTTGCTGCTGGCCATTGATCGGGCAGCGCGGGCAGTTCGAGTCGTCGAAGCGCACACGCCAGCTCGTCGTGAGCCGGCGCCCGGTCGCGGCGCTGCGCAGTTTCACCAATGCGTCTCGCTTCCACAAACCTTCGTCTTCGCACTTGCCGTCGGCACTGCATTGCTGAGTTTCAGCACACTCGACGACCCAATTGTCGCCGGCGTCGCCCTCACCCGCGACGCCAAAGCCGCTCACCTCATGGTGCTGCTGCGTCAGTGGAGCACGGAACGCGTGAGTGTGGAGGTTGCGACGTGTCGGCACATGCTCCAGACGGATTGTCGCGCCACACTGGATCTTGGCGCCGAGCTCGCACGCGTTCTCACCGTCCGCTTCCTTCACGAGCCAGTAGCTGTTCGGATCGTTCCGCGCACGGTGGCCCGTGATTGACTGCTGTCCGCTGCCGCTTCCGTACGCGATCTCGTGCGAGTGGAGGCGAAAGCGCGTCTGTTCGTGGACCAGCTTGATCGAGGAGCCGCAAGTGACATACTCAAACCCGTGTGGATCTGTAGGACAACCAAACTGATCAGTCCCACCATTGTGTCTACTACCATAGAGCCTCGGTGCATCGTACACGAGAGATCGGCCGACGCGTCGTCGCGACACGCCTCTTCGCAGGTGAATGCATGGTGGTCACAATCCACTTCGCGCACGCGGCGGCGGTCCTCGCACTCACAGTACCCGGAGAATCCCGACTGAATCGTCGCCGAGCACGACGCGTCGTTGTGAGGCTCGCGCTCGCCGTGCGGATCGCATCGCGCAGTGGCGCGCCAGTGCAAACAGCGCGTGTTCGCACCCGAGGCCTCGGCGAGCTGCAGCCCACTACCAGTGAGCGGGGGCGACGCCAGCGCGAGCAGCACGGCCAGCACCGGCAGCATACGTGGCACCATTGTCGCGCAGATCCCTTCAAGCGGAAATGCGAGTTTTCCAGATTGTCATACTAATACCGGATTGTATCGGTATGCAACCGGTATACTTCCCCACTCTGCGACATGGTGCTCCCACGGGATTGGCTCATCGAATGGCATCGAATGAATTGACCGACCCCCGCCTCACCAGCATTCTAGATTTTCGTCTCGACGGATGGCCGAGGCCCACGCACCCAAGAAGCAGAAGACCGACGCGATGGCCGCCAAGACCGTGCTGATCACGGGCGCGAACCGCGGCATCGGCCTCGCGTTCGCGACCCACTACGTTAAGGAAGGCTGGAAGGTGATCGCGACGGCGCGCGACGTGGCCACTGCCACAGAGGTAAGGCGGGGCGTGTGAGCCGATGCATGGATTCGAATCGATCTCTGACACTGTCTGTGGTGTCTCTGTCACATCGCTAGCTCAAGGAGCTGAGCCCGTGGAAGGTGCTACCACTCGACACATCGAACGAGCAGTCAATCTTGGACGTCGCAAAGACGCTCGAGAATGTGCCGGTGGACCTGCTCTTGAACAACGCCGGCGTGCTCACCGACAAGAACCTCACGACCACCGACAAGCCCGATCTCATGCGTCAGTTTGAAGTGAACGTCGTCGGCCCATTCCTCATGACGCGCGCGATGCTGCCGAACCTCAAGGCCGCCGTCGCCGACAAGGGCGAGGCGTTCGTCGTGCAACTCACGTCCCGCATGGGCAGCATCACCGACAATACCTCGGGCGGATACTACGGGTACCGCGCCTCCAAGACGGCGCTCAACATGATCAGCACGAGCCTCGTGCACGATCTTAAGCCCGAGAAGATTGGCGTGTTGCTGCTCCACCCGGGGTATGTGGCGACCAAGATGGTGGGCTTTAGCGGCACCGTGTCACCCACGGACAGCGTGGCCAACTTGACCAAGCTCATCGCGAACGCCACGCTCGAAGACTCGGGCAAGTTTACTCACGCTGAAGGCTTCCAGCTTCCGTGGTAGACGCGCTTGTGTCATCACTGGATTAGAGCGATCTACTCCATGGACTATGAATCAAAATACGCGCATTTTTTTTTGGTGTGCCATCGCGCCTTGCCTTTATCAGTGATCCATTGTTCATTCACTCATGTGTGTTCACTGGTGTCTCGCGTTACGCGTCCTCGCCCGCGCTGGTGGAATCGCTCCATGCGCTGTCGAAAGTACGGACTGCGCAGTCGACGGATCCGCATGCGCATCGAGACCACTGCCGCTGGAAACATGAATTGCACATCAAGCCCTGGCGTCGATACCTCCGCCGCGTGTTCGTACCTATTGCCTGCAGCAGCTCGGTCGCGACGTCCGCGATCTGCTCGCCCATCACCTCCAACTCATCTTCGGCTGCCTCTATCGCGAGCAGCGCCGCGTAGAGACGCGCAAGATCGTCACCTGCGTGTTGGTCCATGCTCCCGGGAGATTGAAGATTGCCACTCTGCACGGGGAACTCACAACGGCAACTTCAACCAAGTGAAACCGGTTTATCACCGGTATGAAACGTCTGTGATGACTATGTTGAAGCAGTACCCTAAATTTACGTGGAGTGTGGGAATGAAGAACGACGCGTGCCTGCTACTTCGTCTTTATCGCAAGTGATGACGACGCCACGCTCGCTGAGCGACGGGCTACGCGACCCGACGCGCGAGGAGCTTTTCAATGGGCCGACCCGCGAGAAGCTGCCCGTGGAGATCCAGCAAATGGCGCAGGACGAGACGGCCTGTACGTTCTGCGGCGTGAGCTACTTTGTGTTCTCCGAGGTGCAGGAGCTGCAGGCCACGGTCAAGCGGTACAAGAAAACTTTCCATGTACGATGCAATCGCTCGGGGATCTGTGAGCAAAGGGAGCTAATGGTGCGGATTGTGGGGCTTAGGATTTTGTGCGGTTCATGGAGCGAGAGCGGCGAATCTCGCAAGAGCTTCGAGCACAGGTGGTTTCACTCAAGAAGAGCGTCGACGAGGGCGTCGCGGCGTGCGGCGCGATGGTTACGAGCGTGGGGCTGGAGAGCCAGCGCCTTCGATCGTCGAACGAGCAGCTCACGACACAACTACACCAAGCACAGCGCGATGCCGGCGACAAGCAGCATGAGATGTCGCAGCTCCAGTCGCAGTGGCGACGAGACGAAGAAGAATGGAAGATGGCCAGCGCACTGACCGAGCAGAAGCTTCGCAATGAGATTCTGCATTTGTCGAGCCAATTGGAAAAGTGTCGCTTGCTCTCGGCGTCGCAGGAGACTGAGTTTACTGCTGGCTTGGAGCGTGAGCGCTGCAAGATCAAAGAGCTGGAAGTGGTCATCGAAACCACACGCGCATCGATGGCAGCCGCAGAGCGCCTCGCCATCACCGAGCGGGATTTGCTCAAGCAGCAACTCCTCGCAGCTGGCGAGCGTGTCGAAGCTGAGCGAGAGACGGCGAAGCAGCTGGAGACTCAACTTCGCGCTGTGCAGCACGAACTTCAGCGCGTTGTGGCTTCGAATGACAGCGAGCGCTCAGCCTTCACGCAGCTGCAAAACGATCTCGCCATTCTCAAGCAACGACTGCTTCAACACGAGAAGGCGGAAGTCTCGCTGGAAGGAGAGCGCTCTGTGTTGATCGAGAAAGTAGAAAAGTCCACCGACTTGGCTCGCTCGCTTCGAGCCGAGATTTTTGCCCTCGAGAGCAAAGTTGAAGCAAGCGCTATTGATACCGAAAACCACAAGCAACAATTTGCACGCGAACTCGAGAAGATTCGACTGGAGCATGGACACGCGATCAACCGCATGCAACGCGACCACCAGAAGGCCATCGACGACCTCAAGCAGCAACAAGCAACGTACATCGAGTATCTACAGAAGCAGACATGTGAGAGTGCAGCTGTGACAGCAAATGCCCTCCAACAAGCCCTTGTGGAGACGGAGGGAAAACTGCGCGATGTTGAGAAACAACTCGCTCATACGAGAAACCAGCTCCAAGAAAGTGGCGATGAGCTCCAGGTGAGTGCATGTTTGATGCATCAGTCTCATCTGATCCGTGAAGACTCTGTAGTCTGACTGCATTTGCATGGAGCAGAAACTGCGCCTTCACCACCACCAGGCAACAACACGAGCACAGACGCTCGAAAGGCGGGCGGAAGAAGTAAGTAACGAGAAGGATGAGCTCGCTACACAGCTGGAGTGCTTGCAACGACAACATGACCAACTCCAGTCAAGCATGGAACTACAACTTAGACAACTGAAGCAGGAGACTACAACGGTCGTGCAAAAGCAATTCGACGAGGAGCGCATCCAACTTCAGAGGAGAATAGACGGTCTCCACACCAAGTGCGATCAACTGCGTCGCGACAATGAGCTTCTTATCAAACAAAAGAGTGAGCGACACGGCCGGAACCCTGAAGACGAAGGCGAGGAACATTCCGCACGGAGGCAGCAGGCATGGGGAGATGGTGAACGTGCCAAAACGAGCGATAAACGGACCTCATCACGAGAAGCGGCGAAATCGAGCAACAACAATCAAGACATCTCTGAGCTTGAGAAACTTGTGGTGTCTTTGCGTAGAAC
>JAADVY010000946.1:0-11199 GCA_023336035.1 Pythium plurisporium
AAGTGTACTGAAGGCATCCCCGGGACGAACAAGATCCCCCTAGCGACGCGGTGGACACCGCACCCACGAGAAAACGGAGAACCGATGGATACACTCCACTCAGCAAAGCATGTACAAGAAGATTCAATCCCAACGTTCTCTTGTTCTGTCGACACTCGAGAAAACGTCAAGAGCGTAAGACACCTGCCCTCCCAATCTCCACGTGGAGATCGGCGACATGCACATGTCACAGAGTGTACCGTACTGGTCGCTGAGCATTGGTACTGTAGGTCCTTCGTAAACACCTGATGTTTGTATGGTCCACTTGCCCAGGCTCTGTTCGCTCTGACCACCCGTGGAGATATCTAGTAACCATCACTCTCGTGTGTGTCCACCAGATTCCTTCCGTAATTTACTGATCGGAAATATTTCTAGCAAGCCAACTCTACGAAAGGCCCCACTCAGCACACACGTAAGGTCTCTCGCACCCAACGGGAAGAACGCGCCCCAACTTTCCGTGCCCCACATCTCTCTCTCGTCATCACCACGGCTTGGCCCAACGCCCAACTCTCCAACTCTCCAACTTCTCATTCCCCAATCTTCCCTCTCCTCCCAACAACCGCTCACTCTCTCTCAGTATGGGCTCCCAGCAGAGTCTCCCCGCCGATGAGCTCCCCGGAGGCGCCAAGCACCAGACGCGGCTGCAGTACCGCAACACCTGGCGCGTGGACTCGGCCAACCGCCTCTTTGGTGCCTGCTACAACGGCAACACGGTCGTGATCATCAACCCTGGACGCTCGCCCGTCAAGCCCTACATCCGCGTGCCCGAAGGGACCTATGCTCTCGTGCAGAACCAGGGCCGCGACATTGACTGGCACGGCCCCAACGGCCAGCGCTCGGCCGTGTGGCCCGCCGGGTTCCACTGGGCCTCGCCCTTCACCAAGGTCGCGCACCTCGTCACCAAGCAGTACATTGTGTTTGACACGCCCGTCAAGGGCTGCAAGACCGCCGACGATGTCACTGTGCGCATCGACATGTGCTTGGTGCTGCGCATCATGGGCGACGAGAAAAAGGGCGAAGATCCGGAGCTCGTGCGTCGCTTTGTGTACGAGCTCGGTCCCAATGGACTGGAAGTTCAACTGCGTGCGGCGCAAGACGAGGCCGTGCGGGCGCTGGCACGTAGTGTGCTCCACACGGAAGTGTACCAGCTGCGTGATGGTACGATGAAGGAGCGTTTCAACACGGGCGCGCTCAACTACCGCACGAACCCCGTGGAGCAGTCGCTCACGGACGAGCTCACGACGCCCAAGTCGCTGGGCGACAGCAACGAAGAAAGTGCGGGTGTCGGCACACCGCCCATGCCCGAGGGCAAAGTGCTCTACTGTGTGACCGAGGACATCAAGCGGAACCTCAATGCGCAGTTCAACACGTATGGCGTGGAGATTACAAGCGTGATGATCACGGACGTGAAACTGCCCGACACGTTCCAGGAGCAAATGCAGAGCCGCACGACCCACTTGAGTGCGATCAAGGAGCAGAACATGAAGCAAATGAGCGACATGCAGCTGCTGACGTACAAGGAAGAGATTGACATGACCAAGCTCAAGCGCCGCATGATGCTCATGGAAGAAGAGCAGACCGGCAAGGCCAAATGCGCGGAGATCCAGAAGGAAGTTGATCTCATCAACGCCGACGTCAAGCTCGTGCAGGAGCAGATTGCACAGGAGACCCGCGTGCGTGTGAACAACCTGAACGTGGACGCGAACCTCAAGATTGCTCAGATCCGTGCGGACACGGAGCGGATCGCGAAGGAGATCAGCGCCCACTGCGACGCCGATATCGAGATGATCAAGGCCGAGACCGACGCGCTCCGTCTTCAGCTCAATGCGCTTGTCGAGGAGCTCCGCGTCAGCGGTGACGCCAAGGCCGCCGAGATTGTCGCGCGCGCCGAGGGTGTCGCGGCCAAGAAGCTCGAGAAGTTCCGTCAGCACGAGCTCAGCATGAAGCGCCTGGATATGCTGGCGTCGCTTGCGAAGAACAAGCAGACGGTCGTCTCGGGCGACACGTCGGGCAGTCTGCTCGCGGATATGCTCGTGTCGAACCGCCAGCAAAGCGTGCTGATCAACATTGACGGCAAGAAAGACGGTGGTGCGTCGGGCTTCAGCCTGATGAAGTCGTAAGCGGGCTTGCCGTGGACATTGGCTCTCGATCACTTTTCCACAAACACACACCTCCAACTCTTTCTGTACGCCCCGACCAGTGGCTGCATGTACCGAAACAGCAGAGACGAAGCCACTGCTCTCAATACCCCCATCGCTCGACTGGAAAGTGGTGGGGGCAGCTGAAGCACACTAGGCCACTCGCGAAGCACATCTAGCCAAACGGCATCCTGCTTTTGGATCGACGGAAAAGCCATCCATGGACAAGCGACAGCTATACATTTCGCTAGCCAAAGCTGTGTTCCCATTTTCACACCACGTAGCGACGTGAAACGTTAACTTCAACACAGCCACACAGTTTCAACACATTTCGACTTTGTTTCGTTTACATCCGTCCGTTGCTGACTAGCTGGTATGACCTCGTTCTCTGTCTACTTGGCTCCCTTGGCCACTGACGGCTTCTGCAAGTGCTTGAAGCGCAAATACGCATGGTCGTCACCTGTGCGGTCCCGCACGCAACGGTCGAGACGTGGGATATGGATGTTCAGCACGTCGTCCAAGTAGCTCTTGTCACCCAGCTGGAACGCGTCAAACTGATCAATCGGCGCCGCTGAGAGCGCTAGCTCCAGACCTGGGCGAACCACAAGCCATTGTGCCGCGATCTCGTTGTGGGTGCGGTCCGACTTGACAAGGTACTTCGCATATACACGCTCAAATGTCGCAGGCAGCCACTCGAGGATCTGCTCGCGCTTGCGCTCGAGCCGTAGGATCGCTGTCTTCCAAATACCAAAGTTACCTGCCGCCGCGGTGATGAGAATTTTCAAGAACGTCGTGAATCGGAACGGTGACTGGGTCTTGGCTACTTGCTTGGCCCAGTTCTGCTTCCACGCGGTCTTGTCTGACGAGCTGCCGCGAAGGGCTGGCGTACTACCATGCTGGGTTGACGCTGCCGACGAACTCGCAGCTGCAGGCGCAGCCTTCGCGGCAGACGCTGATGACGCTGCATTCGATCCTGCCGTCGCACTGGAAGCTCCTTGAGACGAAGGAGCAGAGGTAGACGCCGAAAGTGTTGATGCAGGGGCAGACGCAACCGACGGAGCAGCCATTGGTGACGGCGACTTGGCAAGCGCCTCAACGTCGATGGCTTGCACTGGCGAACGTCCAACTGTTCGAATAAGGTAAAACGCAGCAACACCAACTCCGGCGACGACACCCGCGATCTGAACACGCTTCCAGAACAGCTCGAGGTCAAAGTATTCCTTCCTGCAAGCTTCCACAAGTGTAACGTGCATCTTGAGACGCGACGCCGTCGACTTGAGCAAGTTGAGCACGTTGTCCGTCGCACGATCCGGTGCCCGCTCGACCTCGCGGATCACTTCTCCACGCGTGCCGTCGAATTCGTGCTCGAGCATGCGTTGCACACCGTGACTCGACTCCGAGTCGCCTGTCTGCTGCTGCTGATCACCTCCGTTTTCCTCTGAAGGCCCAGTCAGCGCTGGCTTGGCTGCCTTCTTCTTGTTACTCGAGCTGCGCGGTGGGCTTGCTGCCTCACGATCGTCATGCGGTACGTACATCGTGTAAATGAACGGCAGATCCTTTCGTGGAATCACCTTGCTCAGGTTCCAGCACAACGCACCATAGGCGCGCGCAAAGTCATGAACCGTGCGGAAATCGTCGACCTTGTTGAGAATGAGCAACACCTTGCTGTTCATGTCGCGCAGTGAGTTCGTGAGCACGTCGAGGGTCTCAAAGGTCGTGCCTGGCTTGTCCGGATCGAACATGACCAAGATGACGTCGGCACGATCGGCAAACCACTGCACCACGCGCTTAAAGTCGTATCCACGGTCCGTATCCGTGCGGTCCGTCGAAGCACCTGGCGGGTCGATCATACCAGGAGAATCCACAATCATAAGCCCGCCGTGGTCCAGCAGCGGCGAGTTCTCAATGACCTTGAGCTCGACCTGCGAGACAAACTCTCGTCCAAACAGTCGCTGCACGTCGCCAAAGCCGTACTTGGCATGGCGCACGAGTGCCGAGCCGTCGAGTCGCTCCTCGCGGTTGCCACCAACAAGCACCGTGAACGTGCAGTCGGTCGGCGCGCGGCCCGTCTTCTGCACTTCCTGCTGCAGCATGTAGTTGATGAACGTACTCTTGCCCGACGAGTGGTTGCCCAGCACGAGCACCATGGGCACGTTCACCGTGTCGAACGACGGGAACTTGGCCTGCTGGCGTAGTCTAACAGGACGATACACACCGTTAGATTGGGACGGGAGCTCGTCGTGTGCTTATGAAGAGATCCACACGACTCACTGTTCCAGACGCTTGTAGATGTCGGTGACCTCGGCCTGGATCATGCGGTTCACTTCGCCAGAGACCACGACGTCCGACGCAGTGCTGCTGCTGGCGCTCGCCGCCGAGCCACTCGCCGTCGCCGACATGTTGACCAACGAAAGTGAGAGAGGAATCTGTGGCCTGCTCCGTGTCTTTGTCCTTCTCCAATTGAAGACGCTCGCCACTTGGGCAGCGTTTCTATAGAGGGATATTCATCTGCTCTTACATGGAGATGGCACTAAATGTCACTAAATTTGCTTTGTCACCAACTGATGGTGTGTGGCACGAGTCGCATGGCCTCGCCATTGTTGGTGCCCAGTGAACCGAGCTCGAAGCGGTGTGGAGATAGAGTCTCTCTCTGTATTGCTCGACGACATGGTGAAACGCAAGGCGTTGTCGTCCAAAGTGGGCGCGAAGAATCAAGCGCAGGCCGCGCAGAAGAAGAAGAAGCTGCTGGCGGACAATGCGTTCGACTGGTCCGGCAGCAACGCGGACAAGAGCAGCGCCGGCGATGTGATCGCGTCCGACAGCGAGAGCGACAACGACGACGGTGCGCAGAGCGGTGGCAACCGCAACGACAGCGAGAACGACGACGACGAAGAAGAAGAAGACGCCCAGGAGACGGCGCAGGAGAAGCGCATGCGTCTCGCGAAGGAATACCTCGGCAAGATCACGGAACAGGCGATGGATGACGAGGACGACGAAGACAGTGCGCTCGTGGACGAACGCATCGGCGCGCGGCTCCACCAGGACGCGCTCGAGGCCATGGGCAAGCTCTTCAAGCAGATCGCGAGCGAGTTTGAGGAGTTTGAGTTTGACGACGAGTCGGCGCGGTTCCTCAAGGGCCACAAGCTGCCCGTGACCAGTGTGTGTGTCTCGGAGGATGGTAAGACGGCGTTCTCGAGCTCCAAGGACGGCGCGATCCTCAAGTGGGACTTGCCCACGCAGACCAAGACCAAGCTGCGGCTGCCGGCGGACGATGTCTCCAAGGCGACCAAGGACCATGAAAAGTGCGTGCTCGCACTCGCTCTGAGCTCGGACGGCAAGTACCTCGCGAGCGGCGGCTACGACAAGCTGCTGCGTGTGTGGGACGCCGAGAAGGGCGAGGTCGTGGAGACATTCCAGGGCCACCGCGACACGATCTCGTCGCTCGCGTTCCGGTTGCGCTCGCAGGCGCTGTTCTCGGGCTCGTTCGACCGGAGTATCAAGCACTGGAACCTCACGGAAATGGGGTACGTCGAGACGCTGTTTGGCCACCAGAGCGAGGTGAATGCCGTCGATGCGCTGTACAAGGAGCGCGTGGTGAGCAGCGGCCGTGACCGCAGTGTGCGACTGTGGAAGATCACGGAGGAGACGCAGCTCGTGTTTTACGGCAACTCGGGTTCGATGGACTGCGTGAAGATGGTCAACGACGAGTACTATGTCACAGGAGGTGACGACGGCTCGCTGTCACTGTGGTTCAATGGCCGCAAGAAGCCCGTGTACGTCGTGCGTGATGCCCACGGCGCTGGCAACTGGATCAGCAGCGTCACGGTGATGCCTCGGACGGATCTTGTCGCTTCTGGTTCGTGCGACGGTATGATTCGACTGTGGAGAGCCGACCTGTCGGCGCGGACGCTCACGCAGGTGGCCGAGGTCCCGCAAGCTGGCTATGTGAATAGCATGTGCTTTGACTACAAGGGTCGCTTTTTGTTGGCGGGCGTGGGTCAGGAGCATCGTCTCGGTCGATGGCAGCGACTCAAGCATGCCAAGAATGGCCTAGCACTGATCGCGCTGCCGACCGTAGGCGAGAACGATGAAGAGAAAGACAGCAGCAGCGAAGATGAAGATGGTGTTGCGGATGTCGAGGAGCCCGTTGTGGAAGACGACGACGATGACGACGATGACGACGAGGATGATGAATAGATAGATTGTTTTAGATAACCTCATCTTTGCCTTGCTTCCTCTCTTGTCTGCTAGTTCACTTAAAATATACTGCGTTTCTGAGCCTCTCCAAGCGGAGACAATTCCTATCGCACTATTGGTGTCGTGGAGCAAGCTTGCTTAACCGAGACGGAAGGACGAGGCACCACCCGGCGGTGCGTGGATACGCGTGATACGACGATCCGTGAGCACGTTGCCTGCGTTCTGGTTCGACCCATTCGCGTATGCGTTCGACGAGCCGTGGCGGACGCCTGCTGCCACGGGTGGCTGGTTGTACTGCTGCTGCGGTGGCTGCTGCGCGTACGGCGGTTGCGAGTACGACTGCTGCGCCTTGCTGTACGGGATGGTATGCTCGGGTGTCTCGTCTTTGTGAACTTGCGCACGGCCGCTGTTGCGGCGCTCGTAGCCGGCGAACTGAGAGTCGTTACCACCGCCACCGAAGATGAGCGAGCCGACACTCGAGCCGCCACCTGGGGGAGCGTGGAGCCGCGTGCTGGGCTTGTCACGGATGAAGTTGTCAACGTTTTGCGAGACTTGGTGACCGGAGCGCGCCATGGTGTGACTGGGAAGGTAATTGGCGTGGGCTGTCGATGGCGAGTTGCTTTGTGAGAGGAAGAAGAGGAGGCTGCTGTCGCGTTTGGGCTTTCAATCCTCGGCAGAGTCAATAAGGAGTCCCGTGCGTTCTCTAAGATTAGACTTGCAACAAGATCCGATCCAACGAGCCGCCCCTGCCTCAGAGCCACAGTTGGGCTAGGAATACGCTACAGCCTCCACCGCCAGTGAGTCTCAAACGAATAGATCAGAATGGATGCGATTGGTTGCTGATGCCTCTTTCGCGGTACCAGGCGATAGGATCTCTCAGACTCCGATACGTACACTGGGGCAAGTCTGTGACAGGATGAAACGAGGTTGATATTGCTCAAATCCAGATATGTAGTAAATGGCAACGCCATAGAAAAAGAGCTACGGGGACAAGAGCGCGACCACGGGCTGATCAGAGCCGTGGTGTTTCTGAGCCGTGACGCGCGCCTTTCCTGGTGTGTGGTGTCACTCATAGTCGTCTTTCTTGTTTTTATCACACGAGTTGGGGCTGCTCGTGATGTGGTTGACTGATATTTGGCTGGTCTTAGTCGACCTCGGTGGTGTCGGCGTTGATGTTCATGTCGAGCTCCTGACCCGTGATCCGCTTGTACATGTCCAGCACATCCTCTGAGGTTGTCTCAAAGTGGCTTGTCGGGTCGTACGACTGGCTGATGAAGCAGTTATCAGCAGCACCATCGGTCGTGGGCTCGAACATGTCCGTGACGGCATCAAAGCGGTCCAAGTACGGGCCGAGCAGGTTCACACCGAGCTCGATCTCCGACAGCGGGTCCTCCGTTTCGACGACCGTGCTGACGATGGCAATGTACATGCCCTTGGCAGCGACCATGTGTGCATGTGAGACGACACACACGTAAATGTCGTTGTGGCGGTTGGCCTGCGCGGCCGGGATGATGATCTGGAGCGACTCCGAGTCGTTCGTGTTGGGCACTGGGTGGTTGAGCACAAAGATCGAGCGCACGGCCTTGCCCGTCTTACGGAGCTTGTTGGACGGGAAGTACGACGGATCACCGATGATGAGCTTGCCCTTGGCAACTTCGTTGCCGGCACGGATACCCCAGGCGCGGCCATTCGCGTCAAAGAGCAGCTCGTCGACACCGCGGTTCAGCATGAACGTACCGCCGTGGATCGCACAGAGACGCGAGAATCCTTCCGGCAAACCGCCAAGTCCGTAGATCGGGTAGATGTACGGCGACTTGCCGTAGCGCTCGAGCGAGTACGCGTACAGCTTGATCGCGCGCACCGTGTCAATGGCTGGCTTGGAGATGTACGAGTCGTCACGCATGAGCGCCATGGCGTGGCCCACAAAGCTCTGCGTGTTGGCGTCGACACCGTACTTCTCGTAGACCTCGCTCATCGGCACCTTGAACAGATCCATGCCCTCAAACGTCTTCGGGTCGTCCTCCTCGTAGTTGTAGATAAACTTGAGGAGGTTGCGGAACTTGCGCTTCTCAAACATGCCCATAAGCGACGACTTGAGCGCCTCCTCGGGCGTGGCCGGCACCTTGTAGGTCTTGCCGCCCTTGTACACGTAGCTGCCGTCGACGTTCTTGAACTCGAGGTAGCGCGTGACCTTGGTGTGGAGCAGCATCTTCACGAGCTTGCCGCAGGCCATGATAAACTTGGGGATAAGATCGATGTTGTAGTCGCGGTTCGAGCCGAGATCGCCGCGCGGCTCGACACCGGGCTTGAACTTGCCGTAAAGGTTCGTGAGGTTGAGCGACGCGCACTCCCCCCCATAGTACTGGTTGCGGTCCACGTGGAGCACCTTCTTGCCGTTCACAGCGAGCAGGCCACTGAGGATGCATTCCTTCAGACCCGTGCCCATCACGATGGCGTCATACTCGCCGTCGGCGAGCGCCTCGGTGCCCGCGGGCAGCCACGCAAAGTCGAGCTTCTTCTCCTCGGCCATGGTTTCCTTCTTTGTCGACGCTTGGGGAGAACGAGGGGAGAAGAAAATGGCTCCCCCCTCAGACGGTCGGCCCAAGCGGTCTTCTCGAAAATCTTCTTTCGAAAACCTAACCGATACAAAGCTTCAATATGCACGGTTGCTAACATGCTATTCAGCCAGCACGAAGCGTGAATGCTGCGAAGTAAAACTAGTCTCCGACAATCCTTTTCGTGCTGGTCGTTTAGATGACGTGGCTTTGTTGACCGGGTTTTGATCTGGTCAGGTTGGGCCGACCCGTTTAGCGGTTTGACCCGGAAGGACGGGCTGTTGGACGGGCCCATATTTTTCACTCCATGCCCACCTTGGTCGCAGCGCCACCATGTACTGCGGCGACGATGTGGAGGCGATCGTTGGCGACGTGGGCACGAGCTTGAGCAAGTTCGGCCTCGCTGGGGAGGACACGCCCAAGCTCGTAGTACCGTCCGTGGTGGCGCGCAAGAACACTGCGTCTGAAGACCCGACGGCCGCCAACGCACCGTATCTCGTGGGGGATCTCTTCGCCGTCCGCCATGCCGAGGTGCTGCGCCCCATGGAGGCGTGCGCCGTCGCCAACTGGGACGCGCTCGAGCAAATGTGGAAGCATGCATTCGATAACCTGTACGTGGACCCGAAGGAACACCCGGTGATCACGTCGGCGCCGGCGTGCTTTGCGAACGACGCGCTTGCCAGTGCGGCGGCCCGTGAGTCGGAAAAGTACATGGAGATGATGTTTGAAAAGTTTGACGTGCCGTGCTTTTACATCGCCAAGGACGCCGTGCTGGATGCGTTCGCGTTCGGCAAGTCGTCGGCGCTGATCGCCGAGATCGGCGCCGGCGCGACCCGCGTCGTGCCCGTGTTCGATGGGTATGCACTGCAACGGCCGTCGCAGTACTCGAGCGTCGGCGGTGAGCGACTGTCCGAGTACCTCGCGCATCTCGTCGCACAGCGGGAGGGCGCACCGCAGGTGCGGCCGCGGTGTTGCTTCTCGCGCAAGGTCAATGCAAATGGCAAGCTTGAGACGACGCTACTTCCGGAAGACAAGATCTCGCCGCCGATTATGCCTGCGAGCTACTACCAGTACATGCGGTCCGAGGTGTTTCGCGACATGCGAGAGTGCGTGGCCACGACCCCGTCCAAGCCGCTCACCGAGGATAAGTTGCAGACCCATATTGCCGAGGAACAGCGTTACGAGCTGCCCGATGGACAGGTGCTCATGCTGGGCCGTGAGCGGTTCCAGGTCGCCGAGTATTTGCTGCATCCGCGGGCGTTTGACGATGCGCCAAGTGTGGTCAAGAACGAGTCGTCCTCTACACCCTTATCGCCCGGTCGCACGCAGAGCAAGGGGCTCCATCGCATGCTGTACGACGCCGTGCAGCTCTGCGACGCCGACTTGCGGCGCGACATGCTGAGCAACGTTATTCTCTGTGGCGGCGGGAGCGTCATGACGGGGCTCACCGAGCGGCTCCACGCCGAGCTCACGGGCATGGTGCCCAGCTCGTTCAAGGTGCGGTTTACGAGCGTCACCAAGATCGAGCGCCAGTTCAGCTGCTTTATTGGCGGTTCGATCCTCGCGTCGCTCGGCTCGTTCCAGCAGCTCTGGGTCTCGCGTCGCGAGTACGACGAGGTTGGCGCGCATCGGCTCTGTGCCGAGCGCTTCATGTAATCAGCGAAAATACAGGACCCCATACAAAACTGCCGCTTGAAATTACTCGCATCTTTACAACCATTTTGCCGGAGCTTCTCCGTGTCGCGAGTTTCCTTGAAGCCCGCTAAAAGGAAGGGTCGCTTTGTTGCCCTTGCATGCGTCCAACGGTCCTGACAAAACCCCGCGAAGTTTTTGGTGGATGTTAAGGGATGTTAGTTGTGGTTAAAGACCCGTTGTGTGAAGTGTTAACGGATGTTAGGTGGCGGTGGAGCCACCCAAATTCAGTTTGTTTTGGCGCGCTGCGCACTTTCGACCGATTTTCCCCAAGGGAGAGAGTGATCGCAGAGGACGACCGCTGCTCTTGGCGCGATTTCTCGGTCCCCACGGAGTGATCGACGCGCGGTACGTCCACGACTCCGACAGTACAAACAGAACGCTTTCCGCTCGTGTCGGTGGCGTCTCCAACCATGGTGATTCCGTCGCGCAATGACGACGGCAATACCACCGTGGCGCAAACCCCCGATCGCCAGGCGTACTACCAGGCCGGCAAGGGCAACATTTTGAGCCACTTTGCTGGGCTCGCGACGCCCGGTCCGTTCGCGTTTGATAGCGCTTCCGGATCGCTGGTGGAC
>JAADVY010000947.1:0-11192 GCA_023336035.1 Pythium plurisporium
AGGCCCGTCGACGTGATCAAGAACGACGCCGTCTCACGTGGCAGGTACGGCGACAAGGCCACTTCCACGCGGCGCTCGCCCGTGCCGCGACGTGTTCGATAGACCATCAATCTGACAGTGCACGATCCGTCAGTGAAGGCTTCCTGCAAGGTCCTCCATTGCATTACTGTTCCCTCGTACCGTTGGTTGATGCAGTTGGACCACGAGAGTCCCAGCGCAGGCTTTTGTTGGGTGGCACGACTGGAGCTGAACGACACGCCGTCGGTCACGTTGCCCGTGACTTGATTGGTCACCACGAAGACTGCGCGAAACTGCGTGCTCAAGATGCGCATACAATTGGCGAGATGGAACATCGTGCGAGACCGTTCGCTTGCTTCCTAGGTTTTCATCACACCACGCATCCACTCACATCAGTATGGAAGCGATCCCCGTCGACGAACACCAAATAGAGTTTCTGGGAATGTACCTTGACAGACGCA
This sequence comes from Pythium plurisporium, assembly GCA_023336035.1. NCBI lineage: Eukaryota > Oomycota > Peronosporomycetes > Pythiales > Pythiaceae > Pythium > Pythium plurisporium. Next base: position 480 of record JAADVY010000947.1, read on the forward strand.
GTCGATTCCAAGCGAAAGACGGCGGCGACCGAGTCGATGATGACGAGCTTGGTGTTGTGTTCCGCGAGCAGCGTCGGGAGGCGAGCTTGCTGGTGGCGGGCACAAAGCATCAGATCATCTAGCACCACAGACATTTGACGCTGATATGGAACGTACCATGAACTCTACCAGCTCGGCGACTTCGTAGATCTGCTCCATGAAAATGTTGTCCAATAACGACGTGGACTCCCCGCTTTCCATCTCATCACGCCGCCGCTTGCGAAGTACCCCACCGTATCGCTGCTGGTAAACTCCCGCTAGATCATGTAGCCGCTTGATGGAGCTGAGCCCTTCCGTGGAGATGTAGCACGCCGTGCCACCCAATCCGCCCAGCGATCTCGGCAGGCAGCTCTGCAGTAGAAGTTGGAGACAAATCTGTGTCTTGCCCGCCGACGCCTCACCGCAGATCTCGGTCAAAAGACCGCTTCGGAAGCCGCCCTGTAGCACGCCGTCAAGTGGAGTGCACCCGGAGCTCAGCGTGACGGTGTCCTGGTCCCTCGAGTTCCACATCTCGAGCGCCGTGCGCGCGAGCGAAGCCATGGCACCCAGCGGGTGCTATCATTCACGTTCCCGCCAAAATCGCTTCTGCTCGCAAGTACCGGGCGAGACTAAACAAGCTGAAAATGTTTTATACCTCCTAAACGTGTTTTGTACATTTGTTCGTACTTAGTCGCACCTGCTGGAATTGATTGGCTCTGCTGAAACCTCATCAGAGGGCTTGTGAGTCGAACCGTTGCACAGTTCGTTTTCCAGTCGTCGTGCAATGAAGATGAAGGAGGGAGGTGATGGCTTATCCTGAGGGGCTGATCATTCTTGATGGACAACCTTTCCAAGTCCAGACTCGTCTGGCCTGATCCCTCCAGCGACTCGCTGCGTTTGTGTCTATGTATCTATGGAGTGTCTGCGTTTAGAGGTCTCCCTCTCTTCCTCTCGGTCGTTCACTTTCCCCTTGCAGTCAAATCTGCCACAGTTGTTGACGCCCTTCTTCTATGGTCAACCATACTGCTATTGGCTGCATACAACAAGCGGTTGCTCATGATAGGAACCCTTCGCGACTCTGTGTCCGTGTCCGAAGGAGCCACTTGCAACTATCATCCTTGATATCCCATCCTCTCGTAGTGGTTAGAAATACGTATGTATCCAGCGAGTGTGCATGTGAAGGACCCCTCTGGCGACAGCCACATTCCTGTGAAGAACCATGTGAATCTTTGCGTTAGCGTTGCATCCCATGATCTGACGTAACACACTTTGAGGCGAGAAATGTAGCCACGTTGACTTCGCCCCCTCAGCCTCACATTGAACAGCCTGCAAAGATCAGCGTGTCGCACGCGTGGGACAACGAACGAAGGAGCCTGGGAGCGTGAGGCCATCTCCTTCATGTATCTACGGTATGGAATTACATTCTGTGTTCTTCTGCATGATGCACCCGCGCAATGGATTCGAGCGTCGGCATTCTAGTAGTTCATGCGGAATGACAAAATCCGAGCATCGTTGGCATTGAGAGTCTCAATTTGAGACTTCCGACCTATGTGGTCCACGCTATTTCGCGGGAGAAAATTGCTCTGGATGTGAGTGTGGATTCCGGATTCCCAGCTGCACGTCACGAGCAAAGCCAACAGCTGGGTGGCCCCCAACTTTCCGCACCAACCTGGAAAAGCGTAGGATGTGTGTCCATCTCGCAGGCGCCGAAACTATGACCACGTGCGAGATAGAGTCTGTCTCCAAGCCAAGGTCCGGATTCGCCGAACACAGCCTCTGCGTGAGTTGGTGTTGCCACAATCACGCTGATCAAACAGTGTTTCTTGAGGTTCGTGGTCGCTTATGTCGCCGCGTCTAACCAGCTGGACGTCGAGTCTGGAAATCGTCGTGCGTTTCCCAGAGTTCCGGACGATCAATAGTGTGGCGATTATCCGGACGCTGGATAAACATGATCCAGCAGATGCAGTGGGATCCCAAGCAGGCCACGATAGACAACCATCGTGTGGGAGTGGCGCAGCCCCTGCCCGGCGTACGGATGACGACTTCACCCTACAATACTTGAGACGTTCGACAATGTAATCTTGGTGGGGGGGACCTCCACCCACAAGTTGCCGGTCGTGTTTTATGGGGAATCTCATCGTCAATGTTGCATCAAAGAATCGTGGTGAGCTTCCACCACAAAAAACGGTGTGGTGGACTCCAAAACGGGCCCAACCAAATTGGCTTCAAAGTGTGGGCCCCACACTTTGAACACAGTGGCCCACTGTCAGTGGGGTGGTTGGGGCCAAGAGTGATTGACGTAAACCCTATCCCTCCAGACCAATCCAGAAAGCAGGTGGTTGAGCATCTGTGCGAGGAGGGTTCAACCACCTTTATCCGGGGATTGTTTCCATCGTGTGAGACCTTCCGGAAAGCTGGGGCGTGCAGCGCAGCCTCTGCTCTTCCATCGCACCAGCAGTCCGTCCGGGTGGGTCTGGGAGCAAAAGGCGGACTATCGCATACGGAGCACACACTCGTCCGGAGATTCCGGCCGAACGCACACGGGTCTATCGTCCAAGGCGGCGCTGAAAAAAACAAGTTGTGGCAGGCGCTTGATCAACTATCGGAGTGGCTCGGTTTTTTGTTCTCCTCTCGGTTCATTTCCACTTTGGCCTCACCGCTCCTCGATCGCTGTCGGAAGACAGACATCCACCGAGCGAAATCGGAGAAGAGAATCGTCCTCCCTTTCTCCGTGGCCAAGTATACCATATCTTCTCCTCCGCTCCGCTCCATCCTTCGCGGTAATTTATCTTCGCATCGATCCGCCCGCCCTCGGTTCGATATTTTTTTCCCCCTCCTCAAGTCTCTCGGCAGCGATCCTCCGAGAATGCTCATGACGTCGCTCCCCATGGACGACCCGCGCCACCTCCACCTCGCGCTCCCTTCCGTCCGCACGGTCTCGGTCCGCATGAAGGATCTCCCCGGCAGCGTCGCGCTTGAACTCTCCCCCACGACCACCACGGTCCGCGACCTCATCACGCGCTTCCACGAGCACGCGTTCGCCAAGAGCTACGCCGCGTTTGCGAGCCGCTCGAGTCTGCTGGCCATGCGACCGCGCGCGCCCCACGACGCGACGCTCCACGAGGTCGCACTCGCCACGCTGGACGACGTGCGCGATGCCGAGGTGCTCGTGTACAAGCCCTGCGACGAGCTCAAGGCGTTGGTGGAGACGGGCTGCATCACACCGGTGCTCCAGCGCGCGCGGCCCCCGGTGATGACGACCTCGCCGACCATGAAGCGCAAGGGCCGCGCGGCGTCCGTGGCCAACAGCAGCGAGCGCGTGCACCGGTACGCGCCGCTGCTCGACAAGATGGACGTGTCCCCCCGCGAGCGGGCGTTGATCAACGACCACCTCCTCAACGGCGACGCGCAGACGCTGGATGCGATGGAGCAGTTTACGATGCACCGCAACACCGACACGGTCCGCAGAGCGCTGCGGGGGCCCAGTGGCAAGACCATGGCGACGTCGCCTGTGGTCAGTGTGGACCACTTGATGGACAACTTGGCGTCGCTCGAGATGCAGTCGCCCGCGGGGATGCACTTTTACGACCACCACCCACAGCTGCCCAACCCGTTTGTCATGGCCATGGAGAGCACGCCCTCGACCACGACCACGACCACGCCTACGCCCGTGGGCCGTCCGAATATGATGATGATGATGATGGACGACGACCACGACATGGGCGTCGCGCCCGTGGACAATCCGTTCTTGATCGCGACGCCCACCACCAAGAGCTCGACGCCGACCACCAAGCCGCCGCGCAACCGCACGCCCAAGAAAGCCGCGCGGCCGAGTCTGCTGTTTGACGACTCGGCGCTCACGGAGAACGCGCCGTCCGTGTTTCTCCACTCGATCAAAGAGAAAGCGACCCCACCGGCCGCTCGCATGAGCCTCTCGCTGGACGATCTCGACGTCACGTTTGACGAGCTGCAGCCGCAGCTGTTCTCGGTCGCGACGCTGCTGGAGAATGTGCCGGTCGCACGCAATTTCCACGAATGCTATACCGTCGGCCGCGTGCTGGGCTCGGGCAAGTACTCGGTCGTGAAAGAGGCCACGCGGCTCGGCTCGGGTGAGCAATTCGCGGTCAAGATCATTGACAAGCGCCAGATGCTCGAGGTGCGGTTTCTCAAGCGCGAGCTCGAGATCATGTTTGGGCTGCGCCACGACGGCGTCGTGCAATTGCTGGAGCTGTTTGAAAGCAACGACGAGCTGTTTCTCGTCATGGAGCTGTGCTCGCAGGAGCTTTTCGAGTACGTTGACCGCAACGGCCCGTTGGAAGAGCCCGTTGCGCAGCGGCTGATCGCACGTCTTGTCGCTACTGTCGCGTACCTCCATGACCAGTGCATCGTGCACCGTGATATCAAGCCCGAGAACATTTTGATCCGTGGGCGGGACGTGTGGGATATCAAGCTCACGGATTTTGGCATTGCCCGCAAGCTCGAGGGCGCGAACCTCATGCTCACGCCGCATGAGTCGCTCTCGGAAGTCGCGAATCTCCACGATCTGTCGTCGTCGCAGGCCTCGGCGGTGAACTCGCGCGTGCAGAACCGCGTGGCCCGTGCCCACACCAAGTGCGGAACCCGCGATTACGTTGCGCCTGAGGTCATGGGCGGCAAGGGCTACGGTACCGAGGCCGATCTGTGGAGCGTCGGCGTCGTCACGTACGTGCTGCTGAGTGGCTGCGCACCCGTGTTCTTGCCGTCGTCGGACGGCACAAAGAAGGTGTTTTTCACGGAGGACTGCTGGCACGACATGTCGAGCGAGGTCAAGCAGTTCATCGAGTCGCTGCTCGTGCGGAACCCGGACGAGCGCAGCACGGCGCTGGAGGCGCTCCAGCACCCGTGGCTTCAGGGCCTGTGAGGTGTGTCTCCTGCCTGCTCTTTCCATTGCCAATCGTATAAGATCTCGCCTTGTTAAGTATTCCTACGATCCTAAGTAAAATTATTCACTCCAGTTCGCAGTATCCATCTTTCAGTTGACGATGAGCCTGGATTGACCTTTTCAAGAGCGCCGATGGCGGCAGAGATGCTGTGGGACAGGTCGAGCAGCCGTGGCGATCTTCAACTCCGTGTGGACGAATACTCCTCACCGTGGAAATGGCTGTTATCGTGACCACAGGGGGGCACGCCAACTGGCCGTGCTCACAAACAAGCACCAACGTTCGGTGGTAACAGGTGCGATCCAAGTGATCGGCTCGGGCATGAGATGAGCAGCTGGTTGACGTGGTCGAGGCGGCCATGGCAAGTCGGGGGCAGATGGGTTCATCCCTTCCCGTGGAGCCACGGGAACTGGAATGTGTAATCGGCGCCCACGTGGTCGAGATTGAACAGCAAACTGAGCACGAGAAACGCCGTCATGCAGGCCTGGATCACACGGGACTGCTGTTCCAAAACGTAGCTCAGCTGGTGAAGTGGTGAGAATCGCATGCGACGTGTGAGCGCGAGGTTGAGGAAGACGAACGACAGGGTCTCCAAAGCAAAGAGTGCGCCAATGTTGGCGAGGGTGGCGCCGAGATCGTGAGCCGTCGCCATAGCACGCGTGTGCGGGTAGTACGCTCCGTTCGGTGAGAGCCACAACGAGATGAGGTTCATCGCGTAGAGGCACGGGATGATGCACTCGATGTACTCGCCGAGCAAGAGGTACTCGGACATGTACAGCATCGACGCGGCTTCGACCAGCACAACAGCCTGCTCAGCTTCGCTCGACGTCTGGATCATCTTCGCTTTGTGTTTGGACTCTGCAGAGCGGACGTTGATCGATGTGTGGGTGGTCGTCATGACGCGAGCACGACGTGGACCCCAGCGACGCCATGGTGCGGATCTGATCTGCTCTGTTGGTGGGTTGCTAGAGGCTCCCCCTTCCCCCGAGTTACTGAATATGCCGACCGTGGACAGCCGCTCGAGTCGTTGCTCGCCCTCGATGGAGAGACCGCAATGACGTAGTGCACTGCGTAGATGGATGGCTCGAAGCTTCTCTGTTTGCTCTGGTGGCGAGTGCTGGAGCTTGGCGGGGTTGTCGCACAGACCGCGCACAGACGGCAGTAAAGCGTAGGCTCGTGCGTCCGTCTCTCGTAGCAGTCGAGTAAGCGTTCGTGTGCGAGAGCGCAGCTTCCACTGGCCCCAGATAGCGTGGACAAAGTCGATGCCCATGATCGCGGCGGTCGTGAGAGGGGAGGTACCGCTCTGCACGCAGATGACCTGGTACAGTGCGCTGAAAAACTCGACAGAGAAGATGCTCATGATCGGTATGAGGTCTTCCCAGGTGGCAATGATTCGACTCATGAGCTGGCGGAGCAGCAGCTTGAGCAGCGGCACGAGTAACGTGACAAAAGGTTGGTATGCTGGGAAGTGCTCGCCGACCGCCAAGAAGACAGCAATATAGGCGGGGTAAACGATTGTCATCAACGGAACACAGCACGCGAACAGGCAGAAGTAGACGCAGCGCCACGCGACAGATCGATTCTCTCGCGTGACAGACCGTGTTGTGAAGAAGATCGCGCTGACGTATGAGACACCAGCGTTCAAATTGCAAACTGATGTCGTAAATGGGATTGGAAACCCCCACACCTCGGCCAACAGGATCGCAAAGCACACGTAGCAAGTCGCAGAAAACGCCGAGATGCCAATGCAGCGCCACCGCGTGAGCACGTGATCTAGCTCCGGTACTATGTGATGAAGGATTGCAAGCCCCGCCGCACAAACGATGAAAATGCCAAGACCGAGTCGCTCAACGAGAAACACCCAATTGGCCTTCCATCCTGTCTCCACTGGTTGGAGGCGCGGCATCTCGTAGGCGATGACGGTCAGTAACGGCACGAGCGGAGTGCCCACGATCACACGAAGCACGTGCCATAATGACTTGGTGCGCGCGTACTCTTCCAGCGCCAATACTCGCTCAACCGAGTACTTGTGGTGCGTTGTGAGCTGGATCGGCAGACGAAGCGACGATGACGAGCGCCGCAGCGAGAAGCTACTTCCTGATATTCGCGAGGCATCGCTCGCGATAATTGCTGCTACGTGTGGCTTGATCACCGGCCCCATCTTCGACAGGATGCACACACACGACGAGCTGTGGAGCCACGGGAAGGCTTGTGTTATAACACTATTTTTGAGCCAGAGCGAGGCGCTAGCACTCGCTAGCCAACACCGCTGTACCCCGTGATACTCATTCGCTGCTCGTTGTGTGGATATCTGTCCCAAAATGTGTCTCGAACATGGCTACCTTCTTCTAAACCCATTTTACATATACTACCGGTTCAACCGGTAGGTTTCGATCAGTTCCAACCGTGGAAACGACGTCGCATCAGGAAAGGAAACGGTCGGCGATTGCTTTGGGGGCCCTGGACAGAAATAAGTGAGCAAGCAGTTGGAAGGCACTTTAACTCGCGAGCCAGCACGAGAAAGGAAAAGAGGAGTCCCACCAACAGTTGGCGCAAGCGAGCACGATGGCGCAGCAGGGAGCGACGCTACAGAACTACAACAATGAGCTCGTCAAGTGTATTGAGGATCTCCGAGAGAAGCGCGAGGAGGTCAATCGTACCATGTTGAAAGATGAAGAAGAGAAGGCTAAGATTCAGAAGGTGAAGCTGCCCGAACAAGATAAGCAGGTGTGGAGCCTGGGCATCACTGATCGCTGTACATTTGATGATGATCGCCAGGACCTGACCATTTTGACCGACCGGCTGAGCAAGATCAATGAGTCATTAGCACGCAAGATGCAGGCGCGATCGGAATACGACCGCACAATCCAAGAGACAGAGGCTGCTTACATGAAGGTTTGTCGTACTTGAGCTCTGGTGTTATTGATTTCGTGATCTGACCTCCTCGATTACTGTGTCGCTTAGATCCTGGAAAGCTCGCAAACACTTCTACACGTGCTCAAACGCGAGACAGTTCAATTGACCAAGAAGAAACAGACGTCTTCGTAGCCTCTTTGGGCAAAGTATATCACTGCATTTCCTTTGTCACGTGCACCTCGTCCACTCCTGCGCGATGAATGATTTGCTTGCACGACCTGCCGTCCTATCTTTAACGGTGGCGAACCTCCTTAGTCACCGGATCGACAACAAGAGCTGGTCGACGATCTTTCCCGCGACGTTGGCGACCAAAGCAAGTGGGCAAATTACCAACCGAACCTGCACTCACGACATCCACGCACTGCTGCACCTTGCGGAGCTGGTGGGCTAGCAGGTACTGGTCGCAACTTCTTGTCACCAGCTCGTCGTAGTAGGTGTTCACCTCGATCTCGATTTCCTAATAAACATGAATCAAAATGTTAGCTTGCGTTAGCGTACTCATCTCCACCAGAAACGATTCACCCACCTTGAGCGCATTGTCCACGGTGACTCCGGAACCATGACGCAGACGGAACTGGGGTGCACGCACAGGATACTCGGGAGAGATTTCAATGGTCGCGTCGACTTGAAGCTTGTCGTTCTTCAATGACACTCTAAAGTACTGGTTACCAGTGCGTCCACTTGTCTTGTATAGGTCCAATATTTCGGCCTTGGGATTTGTCACCTCCTTCCATCCGGATAGCTTTGTCTTCATTTCACTTGGAAAGTGGCGTGCGAACGAGGGATGCACGGGGGCGTGGGATTCGCCCTTCGCAAACGCCACCAAATGGCGCTTCAGTTGTGTGGTGCACATCAAGCGCTTGATAAGTTGCTGCATGACATTGCGGACAGAAGGCTCGGGGCGATGGTGACTGGTCGACTCCGACGACTTGCGCTGTAGCGGATGCAGGCCACAAATCCACTGCGCCCAGTGGTACGGCCGAGAACTCGTGGAGTCGAAAGGAAACGTGATCTCGCTACTCGTCTCATCCGACGTGAACTTGTACTCCGTTGAGTGATTTGCCAGTTGGACACCATCGTCACCAGGAAACAAGCTGGTCAGTGTGTGTTTACTGAGTTTCGTAGGGGTCACCAACTCGGCCGTGACAACTTCGGCAACTGGAAAGAACTGAAACATGACCGCAAACTCCTGCGTTTCCACGCCCTGCACGTCGTCGTCAATCGCGAGCGACAGTTTCAGCAACACGGCCTTCTCAGCACAACGCCACAAATCCTTTGCTTTGTTGTCGGCCCCGGTATCTTCATCAAACACGCCTTCGTTGTCATCATCATTTGCAATCTTCACTTCGTTCATTTCCTTGATAATCAACGCCGGAGTCACGTTCGGTCCTTCAGCAATTGCACCCTCTTCATCAGCTTGACCATTGGCTGGGTCCATTATCTCACCGTTCTCGACCTGCCGCGATCGGCTTGTGGACGGCGACCGAGACGGCGCCTTCGACGCGGTGCCACCTTCACGTTGCTTGGCAACCGACGGCGATCGCGACGGAGCCTTCAGTCTCTTCGACGCTGGCGGATCGATCGAGTCGACTGGCTCATTCCCACGCACACGCCCACCTGCGAGCAAGGCACCAGGAAATTCACGTTTCTTGACACGCAGAGCGGCGCTTTTCAGGCCCTTCGCATCCACGATGGACACTTGCATCTGCTTGCCACAGCCGCTGGCCGTCTGGTATGCCTCAAGTTCACAAAACAACGTGTACAGTGGCGCCGCGAGTTGCGAGCTGGCCTCATGCTGCAGTCGAAGCGACGCCGAGACTGGCTTGCGCATGTACTTTTGAAGGCCGCCCGTTGAGTCTTCAATCTGGTCGAGCTGGCCACGCAGTCCGTCCAGAAAGGCCTGCTTGCGGTGCGTCGTGGCGTCGACAACCTCGATCTTGGCCTTGATCTCCTTTACCTGGGCCACCATGCTACGCATCCATCCACCCGTGAAACCTCTTTCCCCCATGCCGCTGACACTATCTACACAACTCACCGCTTGCGTGTCTCGAGCTCTTGCGTGAGCTGGTCGAGGTGCTGGCGGTGCACGTCGGCATCCACGACGATCGGAATCGCGCCGCTGGCAAACTCGATCTTGTCCATCTCGGTCGTGAGAAACCCACGGCAACGGCGGATCTCGCGCGCGAGGTGGTCCTTCTCGTACAGCAAGTTCTGCAGCTGCAGCTGGTGGGTCTCGACGACATCTTTTTGCTCCTGCACGCGCGTTTTCCACTCGTCACCGGCGAGAAACGTGTCGCGCAAGCCGGCTTTGATTGCACTCAACAGGACGACCGCCTGCCAGCGCTGCTGCTTGAGCTGCGCCTTGTCGATTTTTCCAGCGGCGTGGGCCGTCTCCAGCTCTCGTAGCAGACCACGCAGAGATCCACACGCCTCCTTGAGGTGCCGCAACGGCGCCACGCGGGGACCGCCTCCGTCGCCCATACTCTTGGTGGTGGCGTTTCCCCTTGGAAAGTTGTGAGGGGGTAATACCGCTTCAAGCAACCTTCCCATTTCTTCACGCAACATCCATGATAAACTACCCTGAGACCTGTGCTGTACGAAATTGCTGGACCTTAGGAATGGACTCGAAAGATCTTATAGTGGAGGGCTACGGGATGTTGCACGAAGGTAACTGTTGGTGAGCTCCGCTCGTCCGTTCGATCGATCTCCATTAGACGTGGAGAAGCTCGAGTTGTGACCATCATGCTCCAGCGATTCGTGACGCGTGCCGCCGCCGGCGCGATCCGTGCGCCGATGGCTGCGCGCTGCTTTGCCGCCAAGTCGGAGGCTGTGGAGGATGTGCTGCGCCCGATCCACTTTG
>JAADVY010000948.1:0-11191 GCA_023336035.1 Pythium plurisporium
GGATGGGAGTTTGCACTCGACCTGGTGACGCCTTCTGCCGCACAATCGCAACCTCGGCCACTCCCGTGGATTCATTTGTACGTTGGGAGTGCGAGTATCGGGTCCGAATGACGAATATTTCTCGGGAGACGAACTCGCCTTCGCAATCCAAAAATGCCAAACCAAGCAGAGCAGTTATTGGTGGTGACCGTATCGCTCTGTTTCAGGTGAGATCGTATCCCATCGTGCTGCAGCAACGTACCTGTACGTGGTTGGCTGATCGGACTGAGCTCTGCGGGCTTTTACTTGCTATTGGTCTGGGAAGGCGCTTGGGTCGGCCTTGTTCTCCATTGCAAGACACAATGAACGCAACCTAATCCCAGGTTGCAGTCGGATTCGTATGGCACTGGCAGTAGGAAGTGGGCTGCACGACGATAGATCGAGCCGGCACACTCTCGATGCTGACAGCACGCCATCTGGTTCCGAGTGCGGTGGTCGATAAAGACCGCCGCTATTTCAAGATTTGCTCACATGGACCGCCGCTATTTCAAAATTTGCTCACGTGGTTGCCTCAGGCTTCCAAGCGCGAGCGTGAAGACCTCGAACCGCGACGCCGAGCAGATTGTCGAACATTACTTTGGTTCAGCGATCGAGTTGACCGTCACAGTCGTGAATGTATCCGACAAAAGCCCCGTGGAAATTGAAGAGATGCTCCCCACCTCCACGACATCCAGTCCATCCACGGATCTAACAGAAGCATTTGACAAGACCATTGAAGCCTGTGGCTCTCGAGCCCGCGAGTTCAAGCCGCGAGCAAACAACACATAATGACGAGGTGCAGCCCATAACACCCGGTGGCGACGTCCGATTGGCTGGAACAAGAGACGCATGTACCCATCGAAGTGGAGCCCACACAGCCATGATTCCAGTTCTCAATTTCTTCCGGTCTGTGCAGCGTCATGGAACTCAACGGCCAAGAAGAGCTTGATCCTATGGTTCGACACACTGCCCTGACCACGACCGAGTGGGAAGAGATCCTGGGGGCTTCTGAATCTTCGCTCGCAATTCCAGAGACTGAGGCTTGGGCGATCGCGACTGCCTGGGGAAACGACCTCCATAGCTACGCCGTGCAGCAAGTTCAGCTCAAGACCGAGACCATCACGCACGATCCTTTTGCGGTGGTTGAGAGTTACGAGTGGATCAAATTCAAAGCGCACTCGCCATCGCACGCAGCGGTGGCGCGCGCTGCGACGCTCACGTGGTTCTGGTTATCGTGTTGCCGCGGTTACAGTGGTCGAGAGAATCCGTGTTTCTGGAAGCGCGTCTTTGCAGATCTTCAAAGAGAGATGATACAAGCGGGCCAAGATGTGGCGCGTGGGGGCACGCCCGCCGTCAGTGATGCAACTCGGTTTTTCGTTCACCACGAGTTCCCGCGCGTACGACTCAAACTTAGTGCCGTTGGGACTCTTCGAGCATTCTTCAACGCATCACTTAACGAGTCCGCGACCCGTCGGCTCCGCGCTGTCCATGCGCAGCTTCTGCCTCACATCCGGCCGCATCGTCTCCTGCGTCAGTTGTCCGTCCTAGTCGAAATCAACGACTTCCCCAGCGTCTCGAGTGCGTTGCGGTGGTTGGATTCGACGAAAAACGTTGGTTTGCCCGAGGAACCATTGCTACGCGTTCGAATCGACTCGGTCATGATTCATGCGTGGGTGCGTTATCTGCCTCATGTGCGGACTGTTCCGCTTCGAGGCAGTCGACTTGCAATCAAAACCATGGAGTTGACAGCCAGAGACAGCTCTCAGAGTCGCGCAATCCTCGACGCTCTGTTTCAGATAAACCCGTCTCGTACAACGCCAGCCTGTGCTCGTGTCCAAACGCTGTGCCTTCGACGTGAGTCACTTCCTGGAGAGCTACTTTCGTCTGTATGTTCTGGTCTCCCGTACTCCCGATCGGTATCAGTTCTCCACATCCTCGCTCCGACACCAAACGTGCGTTATCGATCACGTAATCTCGCTTGTCGTATCAAAGATCTTACTGTCCGAAACTTCGAAGCAAGCGACTGGGCCTGGTTGGGGTTCGCACTATTCCACCCCGACACGAAACGTTCAGGGTGGGAGTCTCTCGACATCAATGTCGACGGTATTTCCACTGACACCGTGCGCGTGCTTGAGCGGATGGCGATGGGCAATAACTTGGCGACCACAGGCAGCAGTTCCCCCGTGGACCCGCATGAATCGTACGACGCGGTACAACTGCAGCCCAATACTACGGTGTACGCTTTCCCAGACGCAGATGCGGAAGTGCTGCGTACGATCCAAGCATCCGTATACGTTGACGAATGGGCCACACCGCGATCAAATGCGGAAAACTATTGGGGCGATTGGCTTCAGGTTGTGGTCCCAGGTCGCGGCTTGGGATACGTCCAGCGTTCTTGTGTCGTCGCGAGAAAGTCACGACGACCGGCCTCTGCTTCGCTGCGCGGCCTCAGAGTACACGTCAGCACACAATCACAAGTTCCAGCAGCGCTAAGTTTTGTCACCTTGGTCAGCACGAGTTTGCTTCGGCTTGATCTCGCCAACTGCGGTGCGCTCGACTCGATCGAGCTGCATACTTTGCTCTTCACGATCCCGACGCTCAAATCCCTCACTGTGCGGCACGACACCGAGTTGTGGGCGACTCCACTTGGGCCACCGTCGACACTGCCATGTCTTGAAGAGTTGTACATCGTGCTTGAAGGAAACACGCTCCACTCACCGCATCCGGGCGTGTGCAAGACGGTCTTTCGAGAGCTGCACGCACTGCGTATCACCGCTCTTTCGAACTGCTTCCGCAAGAACCACACGGCCGTGGTCTCGTACATCAACGCGCTGCCCAAGCTCAACTACTTCCACTGGTCAGATCCCGAGACGAGCTCGAATGCTCGTTACCACAGCTACCACGCAGATCCGCACCGCCAGCGCCGCATCTCCACGCTCAACATGCTGGGCGAAGGCGTGCTCACCACGCGGCGAGCGCGCTGTCGCATGGCATTTCTCAGTGTGCTTCGCACCATACGACTCGCAGATCCCCTCTCTCCAATCGGAAAGCTCCACGCCGATGTGGGCGCGCTCATCTTTGCCTTCACGCCAGGCTCGTCCAAGCTCGATCTCTGCGTCGGGTGAGAACCCCGTACTTAGCCGAAACGGATCCACGTACAAGATCATCTCGGGTAAATACGAAATGATATCTCAGGTTCATTTTGTACCATCTGTGTGGTACACTTGATTTCAGCGTTTGTGATTAGGCTGGCTTCGTCTCGTATCCATCACCTCACCTTTTTCTCTCGAGGAAGAAAGGAAGAGACGTACTGTCAAAATGACGGCTCCTGCGTCGCGTCTGAGCGAGCGCGACGCGTGGGCGATCGCGCTCGCCTGGCGTGAGCAGCTGCAGGGCTGCGTGCGGCTCGAGATTGACGCTGATGCAACGTTTCGCATGGTCGAGAGCTTCGAGTGGGTCACGTTTGTGCTCCACGGCGCAAAAGACGACGGCTTCGCCGAGGTCATCGAGCCGATCGACACGGCGCGGTGTGCGCGGGCCGCGAGCATCGCGTGGTTTGCGTTGTCGTGCTGCTGCGGATTTGGTGGCACGGAGAATCCGCGTTTCTGGCGACGTGTATTCTCGGAATTGCATGCGCCCAAGGACCACCGCGTCATCTTCCGACGCCCGCGTGCCCAGATCCACATCACCGACGCCGTGCGGTTCTTTGACCACGCAGATCGGCCATTCCCGCGCGTACTCATTGAGCCGCATGCGACTGACCAAGATGCGTGTCTGCGAGCGTTCTTCGGGTCTACGATCGAGTCGCCACCTGAGGACGAACCGTCACCGTTGGACGCGATGGTGTGGAAGCTGGGTTCGTTCTTTTCCGGCACGCGGACGCAGCGTCGACTGTCGGTTCGTGACTTGGATTCACTACTGAAGGCCCACAGCAGTCGACTTGATGCGATCCTGACTCAACTGAGACCATTTATTCGTGCGACACACTGGAAACGACGGCTCCCGGTGGCCATTCGAGGCGTTGACGCCAAACATCTCGCGTGGATGCTGCCGAGTCTCACGATCCCAGCCAAAAAGCACGATCTGCAGCTCCAACAAATGCAGCTGGAGACGGTATACCTGCGTGACGACGAGACCCACTTGGACACAGCTGTGAAAACGCTGCTCACACGAACCACGATTCAGGTGTGCCTTCCCAAACTCGCTTTGTCGCGACTATCTCCAGGTCTGGAAGATCAGTTCCGACCGCTCGTGCTTCCCGCTGACGAGAATCAATCACCTCGCGTGAGAATAGGGGTGCTCACAACCGTGTTCCCTCGCGGGGCGAAGTTTGCATCGCTGTGTTCGTCGTTGCCTCACACGCGAGCGATCACGACGGTTCAGTTGGACGCGACGTCACGCCACATTGCGACCATCGTCGGACTGCGTGCAATTGAATGGGCATGGCTCGGATACGCGATATTCCATCCTGATGCTACTGAGGAATCAACGTTCGCTCACCTCGATCTGGACCAATACCGCATGATTGATCGAGAGCTGGACTTCTTGAAGAAGATGGCAAAGGGAAACAACCTTCTCGGTGGATACGACACCAATCTGTGCTCGCCCTACCTCTCCGAGTGCTACCAGCAGGGCAGAGTTCGTGCCGGAACAGCGGTGTATCACTCCCCACAAGATGACGCTACCTTAATCGTGACATATCCCACTGAGACCTGGGTCTCGCTGTGTATGGCGAGTGCTCACTTGTCCAGTCTCAAGCACTGGGAATGCGTCGTGGCTCCGGGGTTGGGTCTCGGTTGGATTCGAAAAAAGCAGCTTTTGGAGATTGTCTCAAGGCCTCCCGGACCGTCGTGTCTGCGTGGCTTACGAGTGAACATCGAATCCGCGTTTGGTGGTCACGGTCCGATGCTGCAACTGCTTTCGATTGTTGGCGAACGACTCGACGATTTGCAGATTATCGGACGTAGATCTCCTCTAAATGCGGCAACCGTGTCAGCGATCATGAAGTTGTGTCCGACACTCAAGTCTCTTCGCATTTGTCATGATGGTTCCGCGTGGTCAGAGCTAGAATCGAGCTCACCAGCAGCGCCAGCGTCGGCACTACAAGAGCTGGAGCTGGTGGTGGGCAGCTATCAGCATCTACCAGTGCTAACGCCGCTTCGATCACCTCGGTTGAATAAACTTCGCGCACTACGCGTCATCACGCTGGCAAAGACAAGTTTCCTTTCGAATCGCAGGACTTTCGTGGATATCCTGGACCGGTATCCTCAATTGCAGTACGCAAACTGGTCGCTCGGATGGACACACACGGGGAGCTCACCACTTCGAAGTTACGACGAGCACCAACAGGCATCACTGGCTCGGTTTGAAGGATACAAGAGCGATGTCGACGAGTTTGTGTATCTTCCAATGCCGATGGCCTGTCGATTCGGTTTCTTAAGTGTGGTCCAGCATGAGACCGTGAGTCCCCGGTCTTCATTACATAACTTGGGCCGAGATGTCATCCGGATCATTATCGCCTTTGCAACATATCGTACACGACGTGAACTCTATGTCGATGACGAAGTTGAGTTTGTGACCGGGCACGTGAGGAACTGACACAAAACCTTTTGCAAGGCCACCCTTCGCGAGACAAGGACATCCACACTTCGACGATCAGCAACGCAATCCTGTTCGTTTTCCTGCTTCTTCGGTTGGAAGCGAACCAGGACGACCGCGTTATCACCGGAAAGAACACTAAAAGCCAAATCTCGAGCCAGCCTATCGTGGACGTGTTCTTTCCCCTTGCATGCGCTCGGCTCCAGGTTCATTCAGTGGATGATGGAACGAACCTCCAGGACCAACAGCACTGTAGTCACGGTTCCAGTAGAGTAGGTTTGTAAGGTGTACATCACGATCGCCTTCCGTGCACGCGGCTGCGCCAAGGTTTCCTCGCCAAGAGGTGTTTACCCTCATGATCACGCCGTGACAAACCCACCATCCAGGTGTGTCTCACACCACCGATACTATCCTATCTGAGTGTATTTACCCCGAATGTTGACTTCCGTACTGATCTAAGGTCACATGGAAGCGTGTGATACGCTGAGATCTCCAAGGGGTCCCTTCCTCACGGTCTCCATTATTCTGTTTTTTTTTTCGGCAGGGGATCTATGCGTCACACGCCATCGGAATGCGACGCGCGGCAAGCGGCACTCGCGTGGCGCGAGCAGCTCCTGGGCCGCGTGCGGCTCGAGGTCGAGCTCAACGACTGCGAGCACGACCCGACCCGCGTCGCGCCTCGGGGCTTCGCGATCGTCGAGAGCTTTGCGTGGGTCACGTTCGTGTTTGATGGCTTCCAGCGCGAAGGTTTCCGCGCAGTCGGCGACGTCGCGAAAGTCGCGGCCGCCGCACGTGATGCGACGATCGTGTGGTACGCACTGACGTGTTGTCCGGGCTATGGCGGCTCGGAGAACCCCAACTTTTGGCGTCGCGTGTTTACTGAGCTCACGCACGACGACGACAGCGCCGGCTTCTCGGCGAACCGTCGCAAGCAGGAGCCGATCACCGAGGCCGTGCGGTTCTTTGATGACCCGGACAAGCCATTCCCGCGCGTGCGACTCGTCCCACGTGACCGCGATGCCGAGCAGTGCGTGCGTAGCTTTGTGTTGGCGGATTCGCCAGCAACCAGTCGGCTCGAGTCTGTGCTTGCGTCGCTGAAACCCTTCATCCGATCGGCGCGGTGGTCGCGCGCGGTGCCCGTCGCGATTGACGAACTGCCGGCCGAGATCCTCGCCCAGTTTCTTCCGAGTCTCCAGCTGCGGTGCACGCCAAGTGCTCCAGGGCCACTCGCCGTGCCGCATTTCCCCATCGAGGCCGTGTTCTTGCAGGGCAGCGATCTCACGTCGATCGACGCACTCCAGCGTATCACCGTGCACTCGTACGCGACGATGGTGGTGCGTCGATGCGACGTCTCGGACCTCTACGGGATCATCAGCGCACCGGAACAAGTCAACACGCAGCTGACGCGGCGACTCCGAGTGCATGCCGTCGACTTGATTCGGCCGATCGAGTCGGCCCGCCATTTTGCGGCTCTGTGTGCGGTGCTTCCGTCTAGTGAGTGGATCTCGACGTGCCGCGTGTTCTCGTTTGGCGCGTTGTCGCCCAAAGACACCTCGTACCGAGCAAATGTCGCCTGGCTCGCGTACGCACTCTTCCATCCTGGCCACGCCGACAAGTCGGCATCGTTCTCGGGTCTCGAGCTGTCGTTGCATCGCCTCCCACTTGATCTGCTGGTCATTTTGCGAAGCATGGAAACCGGCAATAATTTACTCCAGTTTCTATTGGGCAAACGGAAGGCACCGACAAGCCAGGGCTATTACCTTGGCCGGATCCATGCCGACACGGTGGCTCGCGCGAATCGAAACCGCTTCTCGCACTCGGTGCATACATTCGAATCCGAGACCTGGGCCACGATTTGTACCACGACCACGGATATTGCGAGCATGCCTCCATGGGTAGCGGTTGTGATTCCCGGTGTTGGCCTGGGATGGATTCGGAAAGAATCGATCCGCTCGGCCGTGAAACGCACACCGGAAGCACGCGTACGAAGTTTGCGTGTATCACTCGCGGTGGATCCAAACCAAGCGGTCATGCCGCTGTTGCGTCGATGCGGGTCCAGTGTCGAGTATCTCGACATTGTCGAAGTCGCACTGGCCTCGTACATTGATGCCGAGACGCTCCTGCGACTGTGTCCTCGCCTCAAATCATTACGGACCGCGTATTCGGCGAGCGTTATCAACAATGACGAGCTGACGTGGTCTCACGATGATAAGCCGAAGCTCCACGAACTCGAACTCCAGTTTCGGCACATTTTCCGAGACGGCGTCGCACTGAATGCTCTGCGATCGCCGATTTTCAGCCAGCTGAACGCTTTGCGGGTCGTGATGCGCACGGGGAATGGATTCCCACTGAGTCGCGAGGGCGTGATAGAGACACTGAAGACTACCCCTAGTATCCAGTATTTTCACTGGGACGGACGAAGCGTCTCGAGACGGCGTGGCGCTGCATCCCCAAACGACAATTACGATGACCGCCACCACGCGTCGCTCAAGCAATTGGGGGACGACATCTCGTGGCAGATTCTAAACGGACCCGCAAAGTTTGACCATCGCCTCGCTTTTCTAAGTGTCGTGCATCACGAAAACGCACGCAGTTCGGGGGAAACACCGTCCCTCGTCGCGGCGATGGGACCAGATCTGCTGGGCACGATCTTCAGCTTTTTACCAACCAACGCACCACGCGAGCTGTGCATTGTGGACGAGAGCTCCGACATTGCGACTCGATTGCGCCAGTTGATGCCACCCATCTAGTACACTAGAAGCCCATGCGTCCATGTTCGAGAGGACGGGACGGGCAATCCGAGAATGGTGATACCAAAATGGTGTAGTATTAGCGTGTTGACCGTATCTGCTACCCGCGACAGCCTCAAATGAAGTGTCAAGCATTGACCATCGCTTTGCGTGCATGGTGCTTCTCCTACATGATGCCGCTTCATCCATTACGTTCTGATTTACGGAAGCCGATCCAATATGATCTGCGCATCGGTCGGATCTACAAATCAGCGAGGGCACTGCAACACGTGTCCGGCCAACAGTGACTGCGTGTTTGTCCCACGGTACGCATTCCAGTACACTGTACACTTCGAAATACAGTGGGAGTTCCTTCACGACAGAGCGTGCATTCTTGGCGGGAAAGTTCCCGCCGGGAAGACTCGTTCAGTTCCACGCACCAGTTCTTCCCGCGGAGAACCACCGGTCCAGCGTGGGCGGTCACGGGAGGTCTCCGAATCCAGAAGCTCTCCCCCACCGGGCCCCGGCCGGGCCTTGCTACCTGCTCCTGCTGTTAGCCATTTTGCGTTCTGCGTGCTGCCTCCCATCACTCACTCGCGACAGGATGAAGGTCGTGTTCCCCGTTCTCGTGGTTACCAGCAGCGTGGCCGGACACGGGATCGCCACCGAGGTCGCAAATGTGCAGAATGGGACCACGATGAATATGCTCGGCATCCACTGCACGCCACGAACCAAAGACGGGGTCTGGTCCTGGTACTTCAACTCGCGCAGCGACGGCCCGTACACGTGCAAGACCGAGTACAATACAGGCGAGTGGTCCATGTTGAATGCGTATCGCTCGGGCGGTGCCGAGGGCGTGCACTGGAAGTACACCGACAATTCCAACGACCCGGCCTGCCTCAAGGACTGGAAGTACTATAGCTCGGATGGCCAGAGTGTGATCACGACGGTCTCGGGCCGCACGACGACACACGGCGACTCGCGTCGCTGGTGTGGCCTGCCAGTGTACCGCTCGGGCGGCGTCGAGGATAAGCAGTGGGCCGTGTGTTGGTGCCAGTGGGATTGAGCGACGCTCGCTGAGGGAATAGACACCCACATTCGGTTTGGTCATGCTGATTTGCTCTCTCTCTCTTTCTGTGACTCGCCCAGCCAATGTTGGCCTGTTGGATGGTCCAGCGAAGCCCACCCATAGACTGTCTATTAGACACTGTGGACAGACATTCTAGTGGCGGTTCCCTTCGAACGCCGCCCCGGCTTGATGCACCTCGTTCCCTCGGGAAAAGGTCCAGCAAGCGGCGAGGTCGCGAGCGATCTCGACGCTTCGCTTCTGTCGCACGCCGAGGCCGAACGCGACTGGCTCCTTCGTCACCGGCCACCCATGATCGAAGGGAATTGTGGTGGGGCCTCTTTCACTTTTCCTTCCGCCTCCTAGTCTGCCAAGCCCGACAAGCAATCAAGTATCTAACATATGAAGATCGCATTCGCCGTCGCTGTTGTCATTGTCACTATTGACGGCTGCGTCAACGCCGACAGCCCAACGATCGTCGTGAATGGGACCCTCGCAGCTTCCAGCCATGCCAAGAACGGGATCCAAGGCCAGTGGCTGGAGTGCTAACCCAAGAAAGAAGGACTGGGCTACTGGTTCTACAATTCGCGATCGAACGGACCGTTCGACTGCACGACCATCGACTCGCGCGACAACTGGTCGATGCTCAACGCGTACCGCGGCGGAGGCAGCGAGGGCGTCCACTGGAAGTACACCGACAACCCAAACGACAGCGAGTGCCTCAAGGACTGGAAGTACTATAATACTCGTCGGACGGCCAGAACGTTATCACCACAGTGTGGGGCCGCACGACGACGCAGGGCGACTCACGCCGCTGGTGTGGACTGCCCGTGTATCGGGCGGGCGGCGTGCAGGGCAAGCAATGGGACCGGTGCGACTGCCACGTCGTGCGCGACCCCAATGATCGACAATGACCGCCTCCGTCAGCGCTCCCTCGGGAAGCCACAGGCGGCGGTGCGTCCACGTGGCCGTCGCGTTTGCGAGCAAAATACATGACGTTTTGAAGCAGTGTCTCGTCTCACACTGTGACATGCAATAGGATCGCGAAACACGTCAGGACAGATCTTTCATGTGAAAGAGGTCTCTTTTTGATAGGACTCTTACCACTTGATCTGATTATAGTCAAATATCGAGTGGATATTCTGTTCGAGAGGTTATATAACTATACAGTATGACCGGACGCTGTAGCAGGGCTTGCTTTTCCACGGCATGAACAACACCAAGAGGATCGGCTATGTACCACGCAAATCAGAGGGACAACCGACACTTCAAATCAGAGGGACGATCCGATCCGAGAGCAAACGGACCAGTACTGTAAGTTGCATATGTGTTCTTCTTTTCTATCACCGTGCCTTGTCTCGTTGCATGGCCAGATACACCACCCTGGTGGAGACTTCACTCATCAATATCCTCTTTGCTTGCTCATCAGGCGAGCCTCGGATGAAGATCGCATTTCCAGTGTTCATCTCGGGGTCAATCTCCGCTGGAACCGGCTACGCCGCCAGCGTCATGAGTGGCCCCATCAACTTAACGACCACCCTGATTCCCCCTACGCCGACTACCAACAACATTGAAAGCGGTTCCGTCCAATGTTTTCCGCCGTTCAACAGTGCGTTGGTATGGTACTACGACTCGAAAACCAACGGTCCGCACACGTGCTGGAAGCTGGACGCCGGGACCGAGTGGTCGATGCTCAAGACCTATCGCTCTGGCGGCATCGAGGGCGTCCACTGGAAGTACACAGAGGATGTGAACGACCGCGAATGCCTCGAGAACTGGA
>JAADVY010000949.1:0-11189 GCA_023336035.1 Pythium plurisporium
CGATGGCCGAGCGTGAGCGCGTGCTCAAGCCGGCGCTCGTGTGTACGGCCGAGAGCGTCAAGGTGCTTGTGACGCTGCTGACGTGTCTCTTCCAGGGCAAAAAAGACCAGCGTGTGCGCTGCGACTTGGACCGCGGCGGCATGCTTTTCACGGCCCACTCGCGCGGCAAGTCGCTGCAGATCAAGACGTCGCTGGGCAGCGAACTGTTTGACACGTACGCGTTTGACGGCTCGGCCGACCACGACCAGTACGACGACGACGACGATGACGACGACGCGATGGACGCGCAGGTGAGCTTTGCGCTGAATCTGAGCGCGCTGATCGAGTGTCTGTCCATGTTTGGACCGGCGGCACTGGCCACGTCGTCACTGCGCATGAGCTACTACCCTGCGACGGCGAACCTGACACTCGTCGTGGAAGACAACGGCGTGATCTGCGAGTGCTCGATGCGAGTGCTGGAGCTCGAGGGCAACGACGTCGGCCAACTCGAGTTTGAGAGCGCGTTCGAGCAGTCGGCCGTAATCGCGCGGTGCATCATGCAGAGCGAGCCACTACACGATGCATTTGCTGAGCTCTACGATCTTCCAAGTGCAGCCACCGTCACGATCTCCATGTTCCCAGACGCACCCACGACAGGCAGGAGTCGCTCGGCACTCGATGCGAGTACGCGATGCCTCAGCCTCAGCGCGACGTCCGAGACCGGCTCGTGCGAGATCGACTTTGCTCGCTCGTCGCCGGCTTTCATCGAGTTCGTTTGTGCGGATGAGACAGATGAATGCTCTGCGACCTTCCACGTCGCCGTGCTTCAGCAGGCCTTCAAGGCACTCGCCCATTCGAACGAGACATTCCTGCGCATGAACGCCGACGGATTCCTCTCTGTGCAGCACATGGTGGAGAGTGGCACCGGTGACAAAGGGTTTGTGGACGCGTTGATCAGCCCAGAAGATACATCCATTCCGTAACCCGTAATATACTCCATTGAGAATCCATAGTATGCTTTGATCCTTCGTCCTCCTATCGAGGTGGAAATTTCTAGCATGAAGTACCCCGCCCGTCTCCACTCATGGGTTCGTCAGGATCAGGGCGTGGCGAGCGGTGATCGTTGCTCTTGGTCTTGGGCAGCATGTATCCACGGCGACGCAGAGCACGCATGACGACAGGCGTGACGGCGAACGTAAGCGGCCAGCGCAGCGGCGCGGCGACTTTGTAGACCGCATAGGCGAGAATGAAGGATCCAGCCGAGGTCGCAGCGGCCTCCTTCCCAGCGCTGTCCGTAGACAAACCAATCGCGTGCAGCAAACCCGAGACGTCCACACCGCTGGACACAGCGGCGTAGATCACAGAGAACGACACCGCAGACAACACAATGTGCGTGGCGATCCCCACGCGGCCGTACTCGAGGGCGAATGTCTTGGCCCGCTCTTTCCACGACAACGACTCGACTGGAGGCGTCTCGGTGGATGCATCGCCCAGTTCGTGATCATCTGCAAACTCACTCGCTCGAGACGACTACATTGTACAACGCGTCAATCACCTGCACTTTTCAATGCGACTCAAATCATTTCCACAGCGCACCTCGGTGGGCGACGCTGATGTGAGCGGGGAGGTCTCCCGCATGCCGCGCTTGCGGTCAGCGGCGATCGACGGAGACGAAGGCGACTCGGGAGGCGGCGACGACGAGCTTGACGACGCGTGTCTAGCGCAGCGGCGGAAGAAGAAGACGCACGACGCGCGATTAGTAGCTGCTCGGGAGTGTGCGAGCGGCGCCACAGCACGCCCAGCGAGCCGTGCCGGTGCGTGAAATTCCACGCGTACGGCGAGCACGCTCGACGCCGCCACGCACCGCGACGACAAGTACCTCCATCCCGTGCGGTTGAGCATCTTTCTCGGACTGCCGTCTCGCACATCTGAGCTCCTCATGCCCAAGGACACGTGCCCCGATTAGGGTTTAGGTTTAGGGTAACCTTTCGGATTTTGCATGTTTCCATGCAGCTCGGGGTTCGCCATGGTGTCTGCAAGGCGTGCTTATTGGGATGGGGGGAAAGCCGCACTCGCAGTTGTTCCCGTGCACGCATTGGATGACATTTGTGGCGGTCGGCGAAATCAGTAGCGTGTGGCATGCTCTATTGAATGACCATTTTCAAGCCCCAGCGAACTCATGACGAAGTAGCCAACCTATATTTGTCGAATCAAACTGCATGTTGATTTGTTTACAGCCAATCACATAGATGAAAATGCTTCCACCAATCAGATAAACTTCCGCAATCTCAGATATATGCAATGAGATCATGATTGTTGCAAGGGGATCACGTCAATTGCACCAGACTATCGATGCTCAGTTCTGGAGTAGCGGCGTCTGCTCGGTCACACCACCAGCCGTACGGTGACGACGCACCGCCAAGCCGATGGCAAGGGCCACGGCGACGACGACCAGCACGGGTGTGACCGCGAACGGCAACGAGCCGCGCGAGGTCGGATCAGTGGCGTTGTCCACCATCGCACCGTCCGGGACGACCTCCATGCACTTGGTTTTGGCGAGCTGTGCGTACCACTTTGCGGCTTGACGAGGGATTCGCGCCAAGTCACCAGGCGCTGGCTTGTACCCTTCTTTGGAGCCCGTTTGGGAGGTGTAGTTGACGTAGTAGAGCCCAAAGCGCGGCTTGAACGAGCCCCATTCGTAGTTGTCCATGAAGGACCAGGCCGTGTACCCAATGATCGGGATGTTTTCTTCCGTCACGGCCTTGTGGACTTGCTCAATGTATTGCGCGTAGAACCAGTTCTGGTCGGCATTGTCCAGCGAGTCGTCGCCGCACCAGCCGTTCTCCGTCAGCAGGATCGGTGCGTCCGTGTCGTGGTTGTGCAGCCAGCGGATCGTGTCGAGGTATCCCTTCGGGTATGCAGACGTCCACGCGCACAAGTACTCGCCGTCTGGACCTTTGTTGGAGCGGCGAGAGCCAACTGGGTGGTGCGTGTCATCGCAGCCGTGGTCGCGCTCCCAGCCAAGCGTCAGCGACGAGCAGTTGATCGCCGAGGCAGGTGAGGAGCAGTCCGTCACCAGCCGCGAGTGGTAGTGGTTCAGCATGAAGAGATCGTACGAGTTCTTCATCACCTTCGCCTCGTCGTGCGAGAACTCTGGCAGTCGATCACTGATGCGCGTTCGCATTACCTTGGGGTACTTGCCGTAAACGACTGGGTGCAGGAACCACCCGAGCGTAAAGTCCATCTTGCGTCGTGCGGCCTCGACGTCGGCCTCACTTGACGGATCCAGCGGATACGAGTAGTCCGTAACGAGCACGATACCTATCCGAGCCGTGGCCTGAACACTCTTGGACTCTTTCAACTCGCGAAAACGCTGCACAGCGTACCCGTGGGACAACAGCACGTTGTGCGCGACCGTGTACGTGTTGGTATCCGATGGCGGCAATCCCGGTGCATGCTTGGCATTGCCGTACCCCGAGACGACAAACGACGTGGGCTCGTTAAAGGTCGTCCACAAGTCCACTTTGTGGCCAAACTCACCAAAGACCAAGTCGGCAAAGTCGACAAAGTGGTCGACGATCTCGCGGTTGAGCCAGCCCGGCGGCGAGAGCTGCGTGTGGAGCTCGCTGGGCAGATCCCAGTGGTACAGCGTGAGGATCGGCTGGATGTTCTTGGCGCGCAGTGCGTCGACGAGGTCGTGGTAGAACGCGACGCCCGGTGCATTGCGCTTCATACGACGTGCTGCCGGGTCCCAGTTCATGACCCGCGACCACGACACCGAGAAGCGGAACGTGTCGAGCCCCGTGTCCACCATGAGCTCGATGTCGTCCTTGTAGCGATGCAGAAAGTCGTCGGCGACGTTCGCGCACTGCACGTCCTCTCGCGCGCGGCAAAAGTCGTCCCAGATGCTCGGCGTGCGGCCCGTTTCGTTCCAGCCGCCCTCCACTTGGTACGAAGCCGTGGCTGAGCCGAAGAGGAAGTCGTCGGGGAAGCAGCGCGTGACGGCATCGACGGCAGCGATCTCAGGCGGTTGCAGCGCGAGGCAGAGCGCCGCAGAGAAGGCGGCAACCAGTGCACGCATGATGCGAGGGAAAGCGAGAAAGAGGAAATGCCGAGTCCACCGTGGCCGTGCTACCAATCGCCTTGGATGTGAGTGGGATGGATGACCTGTCCGAGTTGATAATTTAGCGCTGATCTCGTTAGCTGTGCTGTGGGTGGTGGTCACATTGACCTGTGAAACGTGATGGAGGAGCCATCTTCAAGGCGGTCTTGTCCGTTCAAGCTTTGAGCATCAATCTCTCACCTGCCACCGTCTCGGGACGCAGATCAGGCCATCCGTCCTGCCTAGAAACATGATGGGATGGCAACGGCTTCGTGATGGAGCTGCTAGCGCAGCAGCCGTCTGCGCAACAAGCGCTTCAAGGATGGGGCAGTAACTTTTGTTTGCGAGTGAGTTCCGAGAACTACAGTACTCTCGTCGAAGCACCTCCGAGCGTGTGGCTGACTGATACATCTCGGACACACCATGCCGCAGCTCGTCGCGTATTCGATGCTGCGCACGGCGGCGCGGCGCATCGGACGCTGCTCACAAGAAGTCGTCCCCAGAGACGCGGTGCAATGGAGGCAGAAGCAGGGCTGCGTGTCTGTGCGAGGCGTCCACTCGAGCCACCCACGCAAGATGCCGAGTGGGACGCCATCGACTGGTGCGAACGATCGGGTTCAAGGCGGGGTTTGCACCGATGACACTAACCGTCGCGGTGGCTGAGAAGTACAGGCGCTGCTAGACCATGAGGAGTTTGCTCGGATCAATCGAGGTACGACTTGTACAACGTTGTCGTTCCCTGGCGAAGACGTTGAGTTTCTAGTGTGGTAGAGATGCAGCAGTACGATGAAACAAGAGAGCACATCATCAAGCGCTCGCGCGGGATCCTCAAGAGCAGGTGCGGGCTGTTGTAGTGTGGCCCCATACAACGAGTTTAATATCCTCTGTGATCCTTGTATGCACAGCAAGCACGCGATCTACTCACTCCATCGCGGCGACCAAGAGAGTGCGCAGGTATCGCTCGAGATGGCTGACGAGGTAAACAGTTTGTGAAGCGCAAATGCATTCGGTGTACTAACCAGTTGTCTGGCAGCTCGTGGCGGAACTCGTCCCCATGGCCACGTCGAATCCGTCGCTTCGTAGCGGCGCGCTGTCGTCCTCACTGGAAGAGTACGCGGAGGCTCGATGCTTTGCCCACTACTTGACGACTCGCAAGTTGTTGTCGCTCCGCGCCATCCCGCATCTCGACACGGACGAATATTTGGGTGGCGTCGCCGATTTCACGGGCGAGCTGACGCGGTACGCGGTCGTGCGCGCGACGGCTCGCGACGAACCCGCCGTGCAATCGTGCCGTGCGATGGTCGAGGCCATCAGCGGCGAGCTCATCCAGTTCGACTTTCGCAACGGCCCGCTGCGGAAGAAGTACGATGCGGTCAAGTACAACCTGCGTAAGCTCGAGGTGCGTAGAACACTTGCCTCAATGGATCCACCACACAGGTTGACGCGTCTGTATTCACTCAACACAGAACACGCTGTACGAGCTGTCGCTCATCCAGGCGAGCGGACGCCAATTGCAGCTCGACTCGACGCATGACGAGCCACCGGCGTCTGTGAGAGACCCGTACGAGACGTGATTTGTGACAATGGCTACGGTGCAGACTTATGGTCTGGTCGATGAGTTTAGAGCGTACTGGTAGTGCATCTCCATATTCGGGACAAGACTGTGGTTGAACACGGAACACTTGAACTCCATCATCATCTGTGATTCATCCATCACTCCCTGAAATGCTGCGGGCCGTCGCGACGCGTGCGCTCGGCCGCCATGCGGTGGCGGCGCTCCGCACGACGGCGATGGCGGCGACCGCGCGGCTCAGCGAGCGCCGCTTCTGTGCGAGCCGAAGCGACGAGCAGCTGCCACCGTCGAGCTTTCTGCAGGCCATCGACCTGACCAACCCAGGCGCCGACGATCGCCGCAAGCTGTCCAAACTCATCCAGGAGATCGTGCAGACCAAGGCCAACTCGGGTGGTACGGAGTCATCAAGGCCTGGTCTTGTGGGCTGGGTGAGCTGATAGCCTTGTGTGTGTGTAGACTTTGTGCCCCGCGTCGTCATCGACAATCTCTGCACCAAGTACCGCGCACTGGATCTTGACGAGAAGAAGCAGTTTTTGCTGATTCTGGCGCGCGATCTGCACGTGGATCCGACGTTGGTAATAGGTGATATTGCCCATCGAAGTGGGGAATGTTTGCATCTGATAGACGCTGCCGTGTGCAGGTGGAGCAAAGCCTCAACTACTTTGCCGAGAACTTTGCGCACATCCAGCAGGACGCCGAGACCCACAGCGGCAGCGAGATCGACTGGGAGCATGAACGCATTGAACGTTTCCTACGCACGTTTCGCAATCTGCGGACCTCGTTAACGCCGATGTATGAGGTGAGATGCATTGGCTCGGAGACCGATGCTGATTGTGGATTTGAGCTCACCCATTTTCTATGGTAGATTTTCTTCCAGCAGATTCTATCGCAGCGCGAAGGAGGCATGTTGTTTCTAGTTCAGATGCGTGCGGATTTACTGCAAGTGCTGCGGAAGAATGCATCGCCTGGTACTGAAACAGCGGCGCTGCGCTCTCTAGACGTGAGCTTAAAGGTACTGCGAGGATCACATCCGACAGAGCCGACCGTACGTTCTGTGAAGTCTTACATCTCTTGTTACAGAGCTTTTTGGCTTCTTGGTTCAGTGTTGGCTTTTTGACGCTCGAACGAGTGACGTACGAGAAATCGCCGGGTCAACTCCTTGAAAAGATCATTCGGTACGAAGCCGTTCATCCTGTGGGAACGATCCTTGAGCTCAAGCGTCGACTCGGTCGTGGGCGCCGCTGCTTTGCCTTTTTCCATCCGAGTGTGCCCGACGAACCGCTCGTGTTCGTCCACGTCGCTCTGGTGAAGGAATTAGCGGGCAGCATGCCGTACATCCGCGAAGAAACTGAGAAGATGGAAGACGAAACAGACGCTCGAGCCGCCATCTTTTATTCGATCTCATCAACGCAGAAGGGTCTTCAGGTACTGTCTTCCAGAGTCTATGGTTGTGAGCCAGCTACGCGTGGTCTCATGTGTTTCTGAATATGCATTTAGGGTGTTGATCTCGGCAATTTTCTTATCAAAGAGGTCGCTAAGGCGTTGCGACTCGAGCATCAGTACCTAGAGATTTTCTCGACGCTGAGTCCGATCCCAAACTTTGTCCCCTGGCTGGAAAGCCAACGCGCGAATGCAGAGCTTGTACCTCGGGATCATGCCGATGTTGTGGCACTACATCGACTACTGTTGCCCAACAACGTGGAGTTGGCCGTCTCCAACTCGGTGACTGGCGCTGATGTCGTGTTGAGCGCGATCAGTATTGACAACTGGCATGAAAATAGTGAGATCGCCGCAGCACTCAAGCCAATCTTGCTGAAGCTTGGCGCGCGATACATCTACCACGAGAAGAAGCGCAGCAAGGCGCTTTGCCAGGTCGCGAACTTTCACATCCGCAATGGTGCGATTTTTGAGCGGATCAATTGGCTGGGTGATCCGTCGCCCAAGGTGAGTGGTTTGCATTCTACCAGGAACCCCGGCTATCAATGCTAACAAGGAAATCTCTGAAGGGCTTGCGTCAAAGCGCTGGGATGATGGTCAACTACAAGTACGACCTCTCACACGTCGAGAGCAACAACGAGAACTACTTGCTGCACAACATTATCGCCGTCGGCGACCAGCCCAAGCATTTGCTGCAGCCATGGTGAGGTCAAGCTGCCATTGATACGTCGGGTTGGATTCGTTTCCTCAAACTCCCAGTCGAATAAAAATACCGGTTCCAAGTAGTACCGTGAAGCGACACCTCTGTCCCGCCGCCTTTGTCACCGCCATTGTACCACAGGCTCATTCCACGATCATGGTGCTGGCGCAAGACGAGATCGATGCGTGCCGCGAGGCGTTCCTCGCTTTCGATAAGGACAGGTGCGTCGTCTGTCCACCGTACATCCGCTCGCCAGTGCACAGCGGACTTGCTCTGTCTCTTGTCCAACGGAGTGCGGGAAGAAAACGGACCACGCCACGGCTCCGCGGGACGCTCGTGGGATCGCTCGTGATGTGCAGTGGTGGATGGTCTCTCGAGTGTGCTTGCGTGCGGGCGCGAGAAGGACGTTGACGGGTGGTATCTGATCCTCACTTGAATCTGCGCATGGGTTCCCTGTACAGGAGCGGAACGATCGACGTCTGGGAGCTTCGTCAAGTGCTCGAAGGTAGCGTTTTATTTCACGAGGGAGCTTGCGTGATCCCTCTAAAGATCCGAATCTCACCCCGGAGACCTGATGTGTGGTCGCTCATTGCAGCGATGGGCCAGCAGCCGACCGAAGAGGAACTCTTCCAAATGATCAGTGAGGTCGACGAAGATATGAGCGGCGCCATTGGTATTGAGCTCGAGTGAGAAGATGGATGGATTACGAGCTCATTGGGACAATTGTGTGTGTATGGTGGGATGCAGACTTTGCGGAGTTTCTTCAAGTGATCGACAACCAAAAGGATCGTGCCGCGCTCTTTGAAGATGACAGCGATATGAGTGCGTTGAGGTTCGGTCATCCCACCCTCCTGTGTTTTCGTCGTGCTCACACAGCGCCGTTGTATTGCACGTCTTCAGTCGACGCTTTTGTCGCCTGTGGTGGCAAGTCCGACAAGACGGGCTTCGTGCGCAAGGAGACACTCGTCAAGATCATCAAGCAGGACTTTGGTCTCACCATCAATATCGAAGAGATGATCAACAAACTGGACGTCGACGGCAGTGGAGAGATCGAGTTCGACGAGTTCAAAGCCATTCTCACATGAGGAAGAACAGTGTATGCTTACATTTTTATCTTTATCGTTCAACGAAATTTGGCAGCGCATTTTTTTCATCATGGCCATACGGAAACGGTGACTGACGTACGGGGAGCAGGAAGAGGGTTGATGATTTTTGGTACGTATACAGGCGAACAAATAGCGTACTTTGGGTGGGCGTCGTGTCGCCTCTTAGGCGCTGTAAACGTACAGGTTATTGCGGATCGAGACGGCTACTTCGTTCAGTGTCGGATGCCAACTCGTCTGAAGCACCTTCTTGTTGAAGTCGAGGCCATCGACAGCAGCGCCACCTCCGCCTTGTGGGGGTCCATCGGCGGCTGGCGCGACCATGGATTGACTGAGCATGTGCTGGGGCAACGAATGTCTGCGGCTCGAGCTCGCAGCACCACGTGGGTTGGGCGAAATGCAGATATCGCTGCGGCCGTAGCGATCATAAATATGGAACTCGCTGTTGTACGATCCGGTGATGAAGTTGTTGCCGTCGCCGCTGACCGCACACTCAAACTTGTCGAAGATGCAGTCGCTCTCGTAGAGATCACCGAGACGGGGACGCAAGTGCTCGTGGATCTGTTGCACGCACACATCCACACGCGTCAATAAGGGTTCTACAATACAACGTCTCCTTACTCGATCACGTACGTTGATGGTCTGCACTGGTCGCGAGTCCATGTTGATGTCCCAGATCTTGAGTGTGAGGAAATCGCGTGCGATGATGTAGCGGCCGTCCGGGGAGAACTTGATGTCGGAGATCGACGCGATGATCTCCGAGAAGAAGCTTCGAGCCTCCGGGTCTTCGGGCTCCTCATAGAGTTTGCAGTACGAATCGCACAGCGCGGCCTGACGCATGTCGCCGAGCTTGATGGCACCGCGACTGGTGCTGTACATCATAATGTTGCAGTGCGACGGATGGAAGTCGGCGGCCGTGATGACTTCGGTGAGCTCCTCCATATTGCGGGGCTTGATGTCCACAATGTCTACAAAGAAAGCAACCGATGAGTCTCATAAACTAGTCAACACGTGGGCTCTCGTCTCCACGTACTGAAGCTCTGGTTGGAAATCGCCAGACTCCACAGATTGACCCTCAGATCGTCGGCCGACATGAACGTCTCGCCGTCGCTGTTGAGTGCAATTGAATTGATGTGGTACGTGTGTGCATGCGCGTACACGCGCTTGGGCGTCGAGGTCGTGATGCGGTTACGCACCGTGTACTTGGGTAACCGGATAGATTGCATCGCGAGCTGGCGGTACGATTCGTGCACGGGTGCAGCAGACTGCGTCGGCGGCGGCGGCGGCGGCTGCGACGGCGAGTTGTACTGCGTCACCTCGCACACGTTGCGCTCGTGCACTTTCCAGAGCTTGATGGTCTTGTCGTTGGTCGAGAGCAAGTACTGCGCGTTGTTGGAGGGGCGACACCACTTGATCTGGTTGATCTTTTCCTCGATCTCGAGACTCTTGAGGTAGTCGAACTCGGGCTTGTGGCTCTGGAACTCGGTGTAGACCGCGTGCTGCGGCTGCCGTGGCGGCGGCTGCGTGATGCGGTCGAGCCGTGAGCCGCTGCGGCTGTAGATGGCCACGCGACCGCCCTTGTTGCCCGTTGCGAGCAGCTCGCCCGAGCGGTCGTACTCGATCGCCGAGATCACCTCGGCCTCCACGAGCGAGCGCGCGCGATCGCCCGCCGCGAAGCTCATGCGCCACTCGTTGCCGCCGTTGTCGGCGTCCGCGCCACCGCCCGTCGTCATGCTCGTCGTGGGGTGTGTGGGAATGGACGCGAATGCGAGCTGCAGAAAGAGGGAGACCGAGGGGCCGTTGCTTGTCTTTGCGGTCAAATCGGATCGCCGAGCGCGAAGGTTGTGCGAGGGATCTGCCGTTGCGGAATGCGGCCGCTGAGCGCGACGGCCGGACGCGAGCGGCCAGTGGTCTGGAGGGCCGTTGCTCGTCGCTTTGGTGGGCGAAGTTTCTATCGACCGCGGTCGTTCTTTTTTCGTGGGCGGAGGGGGGGGGAGGGAGCGGATCCCCTTCCTCTGTCGCGGCTCGGGGGGGAGGGATTCGATATTTTTGTTGGCTCGGTGGACCAGAGACAGGGTGATCCATACAATAGCGAAGACTCTTCTCCCAAGATTGAGGGGACCCGAGCCCTAGTTGGCCACACTGCCAGCGGACTAGAGCCCGAACCCTAATAGGTGGAGGGGAGAAAATCAGGAGTGGATCCATGACGGCAATCATGAACAACATCGAAAACCCCTTTTGCGTGACGCGCTGCAGGACAGCCCACGGACGACCGCGAATCTCAACGTCGTTCCC
>JAADVY010000950.1:0-11180 GCA_023336035.1 Pythium plurisporium
AATTCGAAGCCGATCTTGACGTAGTATCCAGTGTCTGGCATGGACCTGAGATACTCAAGGGAGACCTGAGCAGCCCAGTAGTCGTTCATAATGTCGCAGCCAATCTTGTCGTTTCAGGAGTCCAGGCAATGGAACAGACTATTCGCGCGCAACCTGAGCTCCCCAGCATGTTCGACCAAATGGAGGCAGAGGAAAAGGCGAGGAAACGCATCGGAAATCTGCGGGTGGACGACTTTGACGCTATCAAGAAGTCGATGACACAAAACTTTAATCATCACGTGAGGGAGCACGAAAGCAGTCTAAAGCAAGAGCTGCTCCGCAGAAAGCAAGGGCATGCGATCCGTATCCAGTCGCAGATTCGCCGTTTCCTTGCTGTAATGCGTGTCGCAAGTATTCGTCAGGAGCAGCAGCACACTCGTATTCGACGATTTGCTGGAGGCGAGATTGTGCGTATCGTGAGGGGGTTTCTTGGACGTCGTCGCTTTGTGCGTCATCGGACAAAGGTTACGCGTGAGGCACAGGAACGTGGATCCGCGATCGCCATCCAACGACTCTTCCGTGGCTTCGTATGTCGGGTCAAGTTCCGGCGCTTGCTTCGAAGCAAGAAGGCCATCGTTCTGCAGCGAGTGTATCGAGGTCATCGGGGAAGGATGTTTTGTGTTCAGTTGCGTGAGTCTCTCGCGCAGCGGCAGTTTCAGGACCGCAATGCCGCGAAAATACAAGCAACGTGGCGCATGCATGGGGCACGACACGTCTTCCTCACTCAGGGCATATCGATATTGGCTGCGAATGAGATCCAGCGGATGTACCGAGGGCACCTCGGCCGTCTCGAAGCGAAGCGCAAGAAAGCATGGCGCGATGCGGAACCCGGGCCCGAGCGTTTGGCGCTGGGGCTGAAAATGATAGAAGGCTCGAAGCAGGCATTTGAACGCCAACAGAACGAAATTGATGCGCTGCATCGTGCTCAAGAAGCTGTCGAGCGGCAAGTCAGTACTATCCACGCAGAGTTGCAAGATTCCGAGAAGGAGCTGGCTGTGTTGGAACGGGAGTTGCAAGAGATTGACCAATTAGAAGCAGATTTGCGCGAACTTACCCACGAGGCGGAGATACTGCATAACGGGGGTTTGGAGGGTATCCTTCGAAGCACTACTACAGTTGCTGGTGCACAGAAAGCCGCCCAACCGTTAGGGAGTGGTGTTCCACCGCGGGCTCAGTTAGGCTCGACTGGATTCCCCTCGTACGAGAAGGGCATAGAGGACCTGTTCGAAGGACGCAGTGATATGAAGAAGCGTCAAGCAGACGCTTACGCCGTGGAGATGGCGATTCAGATCAAGCACGCAGAACGGGAAAAGAAAAAGAAGGATCTGGAGGCAGAGTTTACGAGTGTCTTTGCCGAAGTTCAGCAAAAGCGCCAGTTGCTCAACGAAATGGAAGAGAAGCTCGCAGATATGGAGGCAACGCGGATGCGAAAAGATCGTGAGTTTGCGCGTATGCAACGTAACTTGATGGAGCTACTGGAAGAGCAAAAGCTGGAACTTGAGAATCTCCGAGAGAAAGGCATTGAGTTGGAAACCGCCACAGCAACTTCAGCCGCTGCGGCAGCCGCGACTGCGATGAAAGCTAAAGAGCACGAAAAGCGATCGCAGGCGATGTTCGAGTCGACGGAAGAGTTGATGAAATTCCAGTTTATGTCCATGTCACTATCATACTTTAGCTCCCTCAATATGTTGAAGAACTTGCGAGATATCAACGCCGACACGACAGCAGCTGCAATCACATCGACTGCAGAGACTGCGGCAGCGGCGGCTGCAGCAGCTGCTGCGGCGAACATTCCGACGATGAAGCGTCTCCAAGTTGGTGGGTCTGACTTGATGATGGCCGCTTCTCAACTCAAGAAGCACGAACTCGAGAAGAAGCTGAAAGAAGAGGAAGACATCAAGAACTCCAATCAGCAGCCTTTACCAGATCAAGTCAAAGAGTGGACGGTCGATGACGTTGGCCGGTGGCTTGATTCGTTGTCCCTTTCCATGTACAAAAAGGCCTTTTGCGAAGGCGCGGTGGACGGAGAGTTCCTTCTCGAGTTGAGGCCTGAGGATATGTCCGATGTGCTGGGCGTATCCCACAAACTGCACGTGCGGAAGATCATCGTCGCGCGCAACAAGCTCTTGCCGATCTCACAGCAGGAGCAGCTGCAGATTGATGCTGTCGAGCACGAAGAGCAAGCGCGGAACGCGCGACAAGGACCTGGGAGCTCCAATACTTCTGCATCACTGGATCTCGATACGGTGTTTTCACAGGCTCGCAATGGGCGCATGAAGCGGCTCGTCGAAAGCGTTGATGCGGGTTTCGATATCAATGCCGAAGACGAGAAGGGCAATACGCTACTTCTCATTGCGTGCCAGAACGTCAACATCAAGATGGTTGAGTACCTGGTCTCGAAACGAGCAAACGTCAACCACAAGAACGCGCAGGGCAACACACCGCTGCATTTCGCGATGGCGTACGACACGGATGGCAAGCTCGGCGAGTACCTGATCGCGCACGGCGCCGACGATACGATCGAGAACTCGTTCGGGCTCACCGCATACGACGGGCTCCAGCCCGAGTAGAGTAAGCACTTGGACAAATCAATAGATCAATAGGTGGACTCTATCCACACTCGCACGAGTACGTCTATGACAGAAATGGGCACAACCAATGAAGGTCTACTCGAAGAACTCGTTGAACGCGCCGCCGTCGCCGTCGTCGATTCCGTCGATCTCACCTTGGCTTCGCTTGCTCATCACGTCAAGTTTGGCCTGCTCGAGTGCCATGTCGAGCCGCCCCGAGTCTTTGTGGCGACTGGGCTTGCGCTTGGGACTGCGCTGTGTCGGCGACGGCGATCGGGATGGTCGCTCTGCTCGATCCGGCGGGAGAATCGTGGCCGTGAGCTCCGTGAATTTTTCCACACGGGCTTTGAGCTCCTCGCGGAACACGGCCGAGGTGACGGCCTCGTGGATGATGATGGCCGCCTGGATGTGGGTCAGCCGGTGGGTCGCACGCTCCATCTTGCGCAGCTTGGAGCCCTTGAGTAGCGTGCGCCATTTCTGGTCCACTTCAATGTTAGACGGCAGGTCCTCGACGGTCGTACCATTGACGACGTCCAGCACGAACTTGCCGAGCTTGCGGGCCACGTCGTAAAAGTACACTTTGTTGCCGCCGTAGATCGCAAAGTCGAGGTACTCTACGCGAAACAAAAAAAAACGCGTGGTTAGTCGTCAGGCACCGCGCGCCACCGACACGAGCCGTGGGACGTACTGATGAAGGCCTGCATCTCTTTCATCGAGGCCTCGTACTCGTCGCCAAAGCCCAGCGGCTCGTCCAATTCCTGCAGAAACTTGGGCAGCATGTGCCACTCGAGATAGCCCGTCGCCTCCGGGTCAAAAGCGGACCACGTGGTCACAAAATTGTCGTACTATGCAGGCCAGAGTGAGCCATCGTCAGATCCTTTTCTCACGCAGCAAAACGCACGAGCTCTCGTTCTCTTTCGTACCTGCTCGGGCAAAAGCACGCCGTTTGCTCGGTCTTTTTCGTTCGCAAAGCCCTCGAGAATGACGGCGATGAGAATGTTGAGCAGCACGAACGTCACGAGCATCGTGAAACTGCAAAAGTAAATGTACGCGACAGGTGTGCCACAGCCGTTGAGCGGCACACAGTCCTCGTGGTCACTGAAGCCGCACATCGCCGGGTCGTAGCCCGGGTCGTTCACGCAGTTCTCATTCGATGCGAGCTCGTGCATGAGATCGTTCCAGCGCTCCCCCGTCGCGCACCGCATGAGCGTGATCATCGCCCGCGAAATGGTCTGAAAGTTGGTCCGAGGATTGATGAGATCGCGCATCTTGACCTTGGCAAAGAGCTGCACGCCGAGTGCGGCGTAGATGAAAAACACCAGGAAGAGCAACCCGCCGATGCTCACGAGTGACGGCAGCGTAATAATCAGCGTGTTCGCGAGCTGCCGCAGCGACGGCCACGTCTGCAGCAGCTTGATGAGCCGCGCGACGCGGAAGCTGCGGATCGTCGCGGCGGTCGTGCCCACGCCCTTGCCGAGCACCCACGTGTAGAGCATGCCCAAAAACGAGCTCACGACCACGACAAAGTCGAAAATGTTCCAGGAGTCTTTCCAGTAGTAGTGGCCCAGTCCAATAATCTTGACCGCTGCCTCCACCGTGAACGCAAACGCGAAGAAGTAATTGGAGTAGTCGAGCACCATGCGGTAGAGGTCTTCCTCGCCAAAGTAGTGGAGCGCCATGATGAACGTGTTGAGAATGATACAGCCCATGGCCACGGTCTCGAGCGTCTCACTACGTGCGACATGGAAGCAGAACTTGCGAACGCGGTGCCGCGGCGTCTTCATCTTGCGCTGCGGCCGCGTGTTGAGGATCGCCTCGCTGATCATGAGCCACTCACGCTGCGGGCTCGAGAGCAGAAACGTACCATCGAGCTTCTCTTTCATGCGGTTAAAGTTCTCGATCACGACGCCGATGAAAAGCTGGATCACAAAAAACGAGCCACAGAAGATAAAGATGATAAAGAAAAGCGTCCAACGCTCCCGGTAATTGCGACGCGGCTGCATGTCGATCGCGGTCGCGTCCACGCTCGCGAGCATGATGGTGACCCAGCCCTCGGTCGTGCTGATCTCAAAAAACGTACGCCAGCCCAGCAGCACGTTGTCGAAGCTCTGCGGAATCGTGCGCGACCACGAGGCGTTCAACCAGCCGCACACGTCGCGGGAAGTGGGGGTTGTACTCCCAGAGAAGCTCTCGTAAAAGCTCGAGGTGTTGCGGTCCTCAAACCAGCTTTGCTCGGTCCGTGTGAGAGTGGTCCACGCGCGCGGGATCGTGATGAGCTTTTGCTGCGCGAGCGAGAGCGCGTCGAACGCGTCGCCGTTGCAGCTATAGAGCTTGCCCTTGAGGTTGTTGACGGCGAGGATGCTGAAGATCGTGAGCATGAGTAGCACGACCATGAGCACATTGACGATTTGCGGAATCGCGGCGAACAGCGAGCTCACGACGAGCTTCATGCCGGCGTTTCGGTTGATCAATCGCAGTGGACGCAGTGCACGAAAAGTACGCAGCGTCTTGAGGAACTTGAATTGCGAGCGGTCGGACTGGAGCCCGAAGACCGAGATGATCGTGATCACAAAGTCCATCACGTTCCAGTAGTTACGGAGGTACGCGTCTTGGTTGAAGAAGAGGCCTTGTGCGACGATCTTGATCATGATCTCGACCAAAAACAGCGACGTGAGCACGAGGTCGGCCCAGTCCAAGATCTCGGGCATCACACTGTCGGGGGACGTGAGCGGGTTGTCAAGCACGACAGCGACCGTGCTGGTGAGCACGAGCACGAGCAGGATCTTGTCAAAGTGCGGGTGGTGCATGATCGCCCACGCGTTCTTGCGGACGGCATTCCGCGGACCGAAGAGATAGAGCGACGTGCCAATGGGGTTGCGGGGCCGTGTCTGCTCGGGCGTCAGCACGGTCTTGGCAGTCTTCTGGCTCATGGCGGCCAGAGCGAGTGCCGACATGGGCGGCGCTGGTGTGATGGCCGCGCCGGCCGCACTGTTTGCGTGGCTGTTTTTGGCGTTGGCACTGATCGCGCCCTTGAGCGAGCCGTGGGTCGTGAGCTTTTTCGAAGTTGAGTTCTTGTTCAGTGACGAATTGCGTCGCTTGGAGCGTGCGTTGCTCGCCATATCAACCGAGCCGATGGACGACCGCTTGGGCATCACGCGGGACTTGCGGCGTAGCTCCTCCTTTTCGATCGCGAGCCGCTCGACGTCGTCCTGTTGGTCCTCAAAGTTGCCGAGCAAGATGGCGAGAAACAGGTTGAGCAGAATAAAGTTACCCAGCACGACGAGCGAGAGGAAGTAGATCACACAGGACCACCCGGTCGAGCGCCAGCCGTCGATCATGACGTTGGTCCAGTTCTCACCCGTGAGGATTTGGAAGATCGTGACCATGGACCAAAGGATCGTGTCAAAGTTGGCCCGTGGGATGTAGCTGGGTGGGTCCGGTGAGGTCAACTCCAGTGGGTAGCCGTACTCGTCAAAGCGGAACCGATTCCCAAACACTTGCATGCCGATGAGCGCGTAGATGTACATAAAGAGTAGCAGCAGCACGCTAAAGTTGCCGATCTCTTTGATCGTGCTCACGATCGTGGAGAGAAGTTTCTGGAGCGACGGCCAGAAGCGCGCGAGCTTGAACAATGCAAAGATACGGATCGAGCGCAGCCCCGAGAACGAGCTCACATGGACCACGGTCGAGGCCATAAAGTGCGGCGGCGAGATGCACACTTCGGTGACACTGATCACCGCGACCAGTGCGTCAAAAATGTTGTAGCCATCGCGTTTCCACGCATGCAGACCGAGCCCGAGAAACTTGAGCACGGACTCGAGCGTAAACGCAATTGTGAGCAGAAAGTTGATGATGTCGACGACATGACTGAGCTCGTCGTCGATCGGGTACTGGTCCAGTGACAGGATCACCGTGTTAAGAAGGATCAGGATGGTGCGGACTACGTCTGCAATCCAGTGCTCGACGACCGCACGCACGAGCCGCACACCGGCCCGAGACGCTTCGAACTGGAACGACAGGTCCATGCCCGGGTACCCCTTCATGGACACGAACTTGCCCCCCGCGAGCTCCTTGGTGCGCTCCTCCTCGGCCTCGATGAACGACTGGTCCGAGAAGTTTTCCCAAATCACGGCCAGTGCGAGGTTGAGCATGAAGAACGAGCCAAACAGCACGAATGTGATAAAATACACGGCCGAGGCCGTGCCGTAACCGGCGTCCTGGAGGGCGTACATGATGTCGCTCCATCCTTCACGAGGCATGCACACGAACAGAATGAGCGCGGCCGAGCCAATCGAGTCGAACGACGTCACGCCGTAGTTGAGATTCGGCGTGTACGTGGCCGTGTGGAGCAGCACGCGGTTGATCAGCGCGTTTGGGTGCGTGAACCGAAAGTTACCGTAGTTGTCGTAGTCCGAGCCGCACGTCTGGTGGTCCGGACAGCTGCGATACGCTCGCTGGCCGCGATCACCATGATCACCTTGATCGCTGTGATCGTAGTCGACATTACAGGTCTGCGCATCGTCGTCGCTGTCGGCGACGGGCCAATAGCACACGCGTGGCGTGTTCCAGGGCGAAGACTCGTGGTTCCACGCATCGTCGTCCAGCGCAATGTACTCGCCGTTCTCCAATCGACACCGATAGGCCGACGCGTTCGCGACCACGCGAGTCTGGTACGCCTCGAGCTGCTCGAATGAGGAGAGCGTAGGGTCAAGTACGACCGGGAATGGTGTGAGCCGACAACGAGCATGGAACACGCCACTCCACAACTGCACACCGATCACGCCATACAAGAAAAACAGGAAGGAGAGAAACGCGACGACCGAGAGCAGCTCCGGGATGGACCGCAAAAGCGCCGTCACGAGCTTCTTGATGCCGGGCACGGCGTTGAGGAATCGCAGCGGCCGCAGTACTCGCAGTGCTCGCAGCCCCGAGACGTTCGGGATGCCCGGGATCACGGCGATGATGCCGACAAACACGACGATAAAGTCGATCCAGTTCCACGGATCCATGAGGTACGCCCCCCGCTCGATGATGAGCCCCATGGCGACGATCTTGAGCGAGCACTCGACCGCGAAGATGGCTGTGAAGATGACATCCGCGTATGCGACGACGGCGTTACGTAATGAACTAGTGCTGTCGAGATCGCCGTTCTGGTCCACGTGGCCGAGGTCGGGCAACGCGAGAATGATCGAGTTGGCGAAGATGAGAGCGAGCACGAGCTGCTCAAAGCCCCGCGAGGTGACGATCCACACAACGCGTCGCCGGAACGGCGACGTTTCGTCAAAGTATCCGAGCGACGTGGTCGCGAAAAGATACCGTCGTCCATGGGCATAAAAGTTGTAGCGGTCGGCCAGCTCCTGCTCCTCGTCCTCGTCGCCCTCGACGTTGCCCGGCGCGTTGTTGATCACGTTTTGCACGAACTCGGGCGGCGGCGCCAGTTCCGACTGGAGCCGAACAGCGGCTTCGGCAGCCGGAGAGTTTGTATTGGCCGGAGACACGGCCGAGGCCTCGAGCAGGTTCTGAATAGACGGCGAGTTGGCGTTGTCGACACTGAGCCGGCGGACGCGGAACGACCGCTGCGACCGCTGCGAGCGTGGGAGCGAGCCGGTCGAGAGGCGGTTCCGCGTGCGGCTCTGCTCGACACGGCTGCGGAACGCACTGAGCGCGAGCGTCGAGGCTTTGCCACCGACGGGCAGGACGCCCTGTGGCCGTGTCACGGCCGTCGCCTTCTTGCCCGAGAACACATCCATCGAATGGCGCTGACGATCAGTGTCACACACGGAACGGGGGTGCGCTGCTTTCGGACCAAACGCCGGCGCTAAATGTACGCCCGAGCCGATTGATCTAACCAGGTGAAGGTTAACGATCACCCTTGGGCATAGCTCATTTTCCATTCTTAGCATCCTGTCCAGCGAGGTAACGGCCTTCGAACACTCCCGCGTGCACTCGTGAAATTGGAGTCTCTATTGCACAGCGCCTTCTATCATACATTTCGTCTAGCTATTCACAAGCAGCTCATGGCCGCTTCCCCAGGAGCTACTCCTCGTCGTCAAGGCGGCCCGCGAACGAACCGTGGTGGTGCTGCACGAGCCACACGTCGTCCGCGACAGCCCCGTACATGCCGTGGGCCGCCGGGTTCTCCGGGTCCGACTCGACTTGTTGCCAGTGCAAGTGGGTCGCGTTGTGCACGTGGAGCCGCGAGTAGCCAAAGATCGAGTTGCGGAATGCGTCCCACTCGGCCAGGGGCTTCTCAAAGTCCTTGCGCATGGTGCTGAGCTTGTACTGGCCCGACGCGCCCGTGAGGATGTGGGTCGTCGCGCGCATGTTGGTCGTGCGCTTCCACGTCGTGCCTTTGTACATGTCGAACGCCCGCTCGTAATTGTGCTGGTGGCCGCAGAGGTACAGATCCACGCCCTGCTCATAAAAGAGCTCCTCGAACTGTTCGCGCAGCAGCGCCGCACCCTTGCCACAGTTGGCTTCGTCGGACGTGCAGTACATCGGGCGGTGGCCGATCACAATCACCCAGGGCGTCTGCGCTCGATTCGCATTCGTGTCGTGGAGGTCTTGGCGCAGCCACGTCTCCTGTCGCGCGATCATTTTCTCGTCGCGGGCCTTGCCAAAGTACAGCTCCGTCGAGACCACGACAAAGTGCACGAGTCCGATGTTGTACGAGTAGAACCAATTGTTCGGCGCGTCGGTCGAGCCGGCGACCACGCGGCCCGTGGTGGTCGGCATATTGCGGAAGCGTTCCGTGTAGTGGCTAAACGTCGCATGGACTTCGTGGTTGCCCGGCGCGACCATAAAGGGCACGGCCGCCGCGATCGGCTCCATCTCCTCCATGAAAATGTCGCCCACACGACCATCAGCGAGGTGGAGATCGTACGCGTAGTCGCCGACGGATACGACAGCGTCGACGTGGCCCTCGGCCACTTCGGACTGCATCATGGGCAGCGTCGCGGCGTTTTGGTAGCCGATATCGCCCGTGACGAGGAACCGCATGGGTGTGTGGGAGGCCTCCACTTGCGCACGCGTCGGCGCCGTCTTGGTGGAGAACGGGATGGACCACGAGTACCGGTCGTTGCCGACGGCGTACGTGTAAAACGTATCGGGCTGGAGACCCGTGAGCGTGGCCACGTGCATGAACCGCGTGGATTTCTTGGCGCCGCTGTCTGTGAAAAGCGTGGTCGTGGCCTTCGCCGTCACGGGCGTGTGGCGCGTGATGCGTGCGCGGTACCCGTCCACAAGCTTGAGAAACTGCGTGGTCGTGGCCGTGCATTCGCCCATGGTGGTCCACTGCACACTGAAACTGCCGGGCGTGCGGCCGTAGGCCGTGTGGACGTGCTTGGGTCGGCACGCGAGCTGCTCGGGCGTCGTGAGAAGCGTGTTGTGGCCCAGACGGTGCACGCTCGACCAGCCGTGGAACGTCGAGCCCACGACAAACTCGTAGTGGAGGTTCGTGTCGTTGAGCGTGACCCAGGCCGTGTGCTTGGTCACGTTGTCGCCGCGCTGGTAGTGGGTCACGGCCGGGCGTCGCACGAACGCTCCTGTGGGCGCGACCGCCCGTACGCGGAGCTCCACGGACGCGTCGTCGCTGCAGGCCTGCCACGGGTCCACCGCGTCGTCGTCCACCGTGTGGCCGTGCTTGGGCTTGTGGACCTTGCGGATGTACGTGCGTCGTGTGGTCCACTCGACCACACCGCGCGTGCCCACGACAAACGACCGAATGTCATGGGGCACGCAGTTCTCGATCTCGCGCTTGCGCATCTCGCTCTTGTCGTCGTCGTCCAGCAGCTCAAATGCCTCGTCGTCCAGCAGGTGGTCGTGCAACGCCGTGGTCACAGCGACGGCGAGCCATGCGACCAGCAGCATTAGCGAGAGACGACCATGGCGATGCATGGCGTGGTTACGGTAGACGTCGGAGAAGGATCTTGGAGAAGTGGCGTCTAACCGACGACGAAGAAGTCGAACTCAGCTCATGTTCCGTCCTCGTTGCCGTCGAAGGCACCAGTGGCCGCACCGTCTGGACCGCGCCGATTGGTGGAACGGTTGGAGGATTCGAAGGTATACAATAATCATGTGACCGCAAATCTGACGGACATGGGGTCTGGGATGGTAGTTTACCGAGCACCCATGTGCTCGGTCGGAATTTTTTTTTTCTCACGATTCGTGAGTCACGAAGGGTTCCGAAAAACGTTGCGTCACTTTCAAGCGACAATCAAACTGTATCC
Source organism: Pythium plurisporium (assembly GCA_023336035.1). NCBI lineage: Eukaryota > Oomycota > Peronosporomycetes > Pythiales > Pythiaceae > Pythium > Pythium plurisporium. The sequence goes on from JAADVY010000950.1 coordinate 10,838, forward strand.
GTACCGGTATTTTAAGGTACCGCGTCCAAATGACATTGTGAATGTCACTACATCAGTGTATGGGCATGCATGGACAGGGCACCACAAGAAAAAAAAGTGGCAGCATGGCTCGTTCGGATTGGCTGAAGTTACTACCAATCACAACAACTCTTTTCTGCCAGAAAGCTCACCTCGACACCACTCCCCCCAATTCCTGGTCCCCGACGACACGCAAGTAGCCCCCCGCCCACGATGGCGACGCCCGTGAAGCAGCCGACGTGGTACCCGCCGCGCCCCATGGACTCGCTGGTCGAGTACTGGGAGAAGCACTACCCGCTGCGGCTCTTCAACAGCCTCACGCGCA
>JAADVY010000951.1:0-11167 GCA_023336035.1 Pythium plurisporium
AACAGCACCCATGATGTGGCCGCGTCTCGCGCTCGCGACGGTGGCCCTGTGTGGCCTCGTCCGCGCGGACGGCTTCTCCGGGGACATGACTGCGTACACGCTCGGCCAGCCCTCGGCCGGTAACTGCAACTTCATGCACGCGCCGCCGCAGGCGTCCACGGACTATGCGGCGCTCAACAATCCACAATGGGAAAACACCAAGAACTGCGGCCGCTGTGCGTTGGTCTCGTGTGCCGACTCGCGCTGTGCGGACCAAGGCAAGACCAAACTGGTCTATATTTTAGACCAGTGTCCCGAGTGCAAGTATGGCGATCTGGACGTGTCGCCCTCGGTGTTCAAGTACCTCACCAACAGCGACCCGTCCCGCTACAAGATCAAGTGGTCGTTTGTCGATTGCCCCGTTCAGGGCAACATCCAGTACTGCCTCAAGGGTGGCAGCAACCCGTTCTGGACGGCCATCCAGCCGGCCAATACGGTCACCGGTGTGGCCGGTCTAACAATCAACTCGCAGACCACGAGTATGGTCCCGTCGGCGTACTACTACTTGCTCAACGGCCAGAGCGTCTCCCAGACCGACCTCAGCTCGGTCCGCGTCACGCTCACGTCGGTTAGCGGCGAGTCGGTCACCGACACGGTGTCTCTAACCGCCGGCCAGTGTACCGAAGGCAGTTCGCAGTTTAGTCGTGGCGGGTCCCAGCCAGGTCCAGCCCCAGGTCCGGCCCCTGCTCCAGCCCCAGCCCCGGCCCCGGCCACACCGTCCACACCGGCCCCGACTGCCGCCCCGACGCAGGCGCCCACGTCCACACCGAGTCCGCAGCCCACGACCACGGCCCCGACGCCCACAACCACACCGCCCTCGGCCGCACAGTCTAACAACAGCTCGTCGTCCACCGTCGCGGGCGAGAGCGACGCCGGGGCCTCAACCAAGGAAGACGAGTCGGACAAGCCCGGCTTGGTGCGGGCCGCGGACGACTCGACCATGAGCTCGCAGGAGGCGGCCAAGCACGTGAACAAGGCCACGGACGAGGCGGGTGTGGTGGACATGGGTACGGGCGGTGGGGACGCGACCCCGGCCCCGGCGGACGCGAGCAAGACCACCCAGGAGACCACGACCACACCGGCCGGGGGCGTCACCGAGGCCAAGACCAAGTCAGAGGGCGGTGCTGAGACCAGTCCGGCGATCGTCGTGCTCACGGTGATGGGTGCGATCGGGGTGTTTGCGCTCGCGGTGGTCGCGATCGTCGTGCGTCGCAAGCGTATCCAAGACAAGGACGCGGACCGCGACGACTCGATGATGGTCGTGAATCTGCGGTCGTTTGAAACGCCCGAGAACAACCACGGTATCCTCTAAGGCCCCCGCGGGGACGCGAGTCCCTCTGTAAGTTGTTTCTGCATCCGTTTGTGCGAAAGAGAGGGAGAGTATTTAGCAGTAGTAAATGAGTGAATCCACTGAAAGTGATCCGTCCGTTGATGGTCCATTGAAGCCAGGATGTAAGCAAGAACAGCTCTGCAGACAGAAACTACCTGTCGTTCGCATGGAGGGATCACATTTTGTCAACACAGGTACGACGTAGTAGCATACTTTTCTAACGGTATCAACGCCCGTTTGAAGCACACTACTACGTAGTAGGATCAATGGATACGACGACCTCGTAGTCCCGTGGGTGCCGCCTACGGGTTCGCGTTGCACCCGTCACTCGACGTGTGGTTATGTCACCAATCACTACTCGTCAAAGATGATTCGCGTTGGTCATCGGATGAGTTGGACGTTGAATAGTCACTCGATCCTGGGCCGATATCTGACTTGGACTCCATAAGGCATTCCAGCTCATTGAGTGGTGTCGAGGCACTGGTCTCGCTCGCCTGTTTCGCAAATGTCTGGAGTTGCTCCACCATGGCTGAGAGAGATAGCCGCCGCTTTGGATCAAAGTGGCACGCTCCGACGACGAGCTCCCACTCGGTATTGCTGAACGTGGCTGGCTTCTTGAACAAATCACCACCAGTACGCACGTGGCGGCACACATTATCAACATCCTCCTTTCCCCAAGGATACTCACCCGTGACAGCCTCGACGATACACATTCCGAACGAGTACACGTCCGACTCGACGGTCGGCCCGGCTCCGTTTAGAACTTCGGGTGCTTTCCACTGGCGTGCGCCAACCTTCTTTGGCTGCTTCACTGCACTCAGCGTGTGAGCTTGGCGTTCGGCGTCGTGGAGTTCCTCCGATTGGTGGTTTCTTTGGCTCAGTCCGTAGTCACTCACCTTTGTTTTTCCATCACGACCAACCAAAATATTATCGCATTTCAGATCGCAGTGCACGACCCCGCGCGCGTGAAGATACAGCAGCCCCAGTGCCGCCTCGGACAGCGTTCGCCACAGTTCACGCCTGTGCTTTGCTGGTTGCTTCTTGAGACCCAGCAAGTATTTATCTAACTGCCTGCCTTCAGCGAATTCGGACACGATGAATCTCTGGCCCACATGACAAGCTCCAAAGAGCTGCAGCACGTGCGGATGGTACAGATAGCTCCAGGTCTCCACCTCCTTCTCGAACGCAGCGCCGTCATCGCTCGATTCATACAATTTCTTTATCACGACAGGCGTGTCCATCCACTTGCCGTGATGAACCGTCGCAAAGCCACCGAAACTGAAGCTGTCAGCGTCGTCGAATTGGACTTCGTAGTCCGGAATAAACCAATCTGGTAAGTGCACGCCGGGCATCGCTCGCAAAGTACAACACGCCTCGTGGATCTTCGCGGGTTCAATCGACGTATACGCGTCGCGGCGCCGTGTAAGCTCAAACAGCAGACATGTAGCTGTTTCTTCATCGAGCTCGGTGACGCGTTCAAGCATGGCGCCAATTGAATGAAGCTGTTGCGTGCGACACGCAATCCACTGCTCGCGCCAGGAGTGAACAGTCGTGGTGACGGGGAATAGCTCCACGTAGTGATCCAAGAGACGATCGATCTCATTATGGAGCGAGAAGGTGCGGTCCGCAAGCTGACGTTGTGCAGCGAAGCTTGCTGCGTTGCCCGTGTGTTCAGACGCCTTCCGATCGCTCGTCAAACGTGCGTGGACACTCTGAAGCCTCGCTCGGACCTCCTGTCGACTCATTTGTGGGAGCTTGTCTGCAGCCTGCCACACGCGTAGGAGACGGTGAAGCACGTGATGCTCCAATGACTCGTCATCGTGGTCGCCAATATCATGGTCACACCCGTTGAGTCGAGCTGAGTTATCTGCCGCCAAGAAGTCATCACCTGGACGCGATTTGCCTGCGCTCAGCATCCGTTGGTTATTCGTTTCCATTGCCTCATTGTTAGCCAACGCCTCGAGCTCTCGCACGACCTCCGAGATCTTCAACCTCTTGGACGGCTCGAAACATATCATCTTCAGCACCAACTCCCAACCAAACGAGCTGAAACGCTCGGGCTTTCTCGGCGCGATCCCGCCAATGATGAGATCTTTTTTGACATCTTGCTTTAGTGATTCTTCCAAAGCATACGGCAACTCTCCGCTCACGGCTTCAATGATGCACATGCCCAAGGAATAAATATCACTTTCGAACTTGGCTGTCTCCCCAAGCACCACTTCGGGGGCCTCCCATACGTTCGTCGAGTTGGTTTTTAAGGACCTCGCGTGCGGCAAAATCTCGCTTAGTTTCTTGATGAGACGCTTAGCGTGTTCGTGAAGACGACGATCGAAGAGCGGACTATCGGGGTTTGTTGTCTGCGGTGCATTATAGACACGGTTGAGAACACTGTTCAGAGACATTGTGTATGCACCGAACCCCGCGAGCTTGATGAGACCGTCATCGCCGACGAGAATGTTGTCACCCGCTATCTTTCCGTGCACGATGCCCCGCTCGTGAAGATACCGTAGACCGAGTGCGACTTGATGAAGAATCGCCCACGTGCGATGGCTGTTCGTACTCACAAACGATCGGAAAGAGCCGTCTTGCGGATGTTCCATCACCAAATACAGGTTCGTGTCGCGATGGCTCGCACCGTACAGTCTGATCACGTGCGGATGGCGGAGCGGATACAGCTTACTGATATCGTTTCTAAAGACTCGCTTCAGGCCCACGTGCATCTTGGCATCAACGGGCTTGAAGAATGCGATGATTGTCGGCTCCACAATCACAACGCGGGCGCCAATCCATGTACCAATGGAAGCCTGGGTAGCAATTGTCGTCAGGGCTGCGTATTCTTCGATTGCCGATACACTTGCTCGGTCAATGTACCACGCGGGATCTCGTTTGGACCCGCTGGTCAGGCGTTCTCTGGGTTTGCTGACTCCGTATAATTCGAATAGACTGGATCGCGACCAGATCGAGTCTTCGTTGCCATCACTCTCCGTCGCTGTGGCCAAGGCCATGGCCGCTTCAAAGTAACCATGCATCATGGCGACGTCTGCTGCGGTGCGGCCGTGGAAATCGCGACTAGACCGATCAGATCCTCTACTTAACAGCAAACGAATGACCATACGGTGATCCGACGACGCCGCCAAGTGTAGTGCTGTCTGTCCATCGGTCGTACGGAGCTCTTGTAACGCTCCTTCGTTCAGAAGCAACTCACACACGGTCTTGTGGCCGTTACGAGCTGCGATAGTCAACGGTGTCCAGTGGTCGTCGGCCTGAGCATTGATGTTCACGCCTTTTCCTATGAGAAACCGGACAACATCAGTGTGGCCGACTTGCGCCGCGACCAATAGTGGCGTCCAGCCTGCAGACGAGCGTGCGTCTGGATCTGCCGTCTTATCGACCAGTACCTCGACGATCTTAACGCGACCCCACATCGCCGCATCGAAGAGCGCTGTGTTGCCAATGATGCCCCTATGGTGAACGTTCGCGTTCCTCTCCAATAGTAAATCGACGATAGGCTTGAACCCTCGATTCGCCGCGATCATCAGCGTCGTGGCATCCCTTCCGTTGGTCGCTTCCTGATCTGCACCGCTCTCCAGGAGGAACTGCACGACCTTTTTGAATCCTTTGGTGGCTGCAAGATGGAGCGGCGTGAATCCGTTGCAATTCTTCGAGTCCACCTCGGCGCCGTGACCAACCAACAACTTGACGAGCGACAAATCACCGAGGTCCGCGGCCGCATGGAGTGGTGCCCACTTGTCAACTGGAAGTGCTTTATTCACTAGTTCTCGCTTGAGGTCGATCTCGCCGGTGTGGTCCAATCGTCGTGTGATCTGATTCACAACATTCTCGTTGCCTTTCAAACACGCTTGCAGCAATACCGACAGGCCATCGTCGTCGACACTGGTGACCGATGCGCCGTGGTCCAGAAGACGCTGCACAGCCGCCCCTGAGGTGCTTTCGAGTGCGAGGTGCAGCGCCGTCTTGCCCATAGGACCGTGGAGGTTCGCGTCGGCTTTGAACTGACAGAGCAGATCGATCATTCGCACATTACCCTTCTTAGCCGCGCGATGGAGCGGAGAGAGTCCGTCAAGTGTACACACTTCCGTCGACGCTCCATTCTCTAGAAGCAAAGCACAAACCTCCGTATGGCCACGTTCGACGGCCATGGTCACTGGAGTCGCGTGATCCATGTCCTTGGCATCGATATTTGCACCATGATCGATCAAGCACCGAACGAGGTCGAGGTTCCCCATTTCGGCAGCTGCCAAGAGCGGTGTCGCACCCAACTTGTACCAGGCGTCCGGGTGTGCCCCGTGTTGCAACAGTAACTTGGTGATCGTAGCGAGACCGTTCACGACCGCAATCTGAAGTGCTGAAAAGCCCTTAGCAGTCGTGTGGTTGACATTTGCACCGCGCAGGAGAAGCAGACGAACAATCGACTCAACGCCCTTGCGGGTGCCGACCATAAGTGGCGTAAAGCCGTTACCAGCAGTGGTTTCTTTGTCGGCGCCACGATCCAACAGGAGCTGGACGACCTCTTCCTGGCCATTCTCTACGGCTGCGTGGAGTGGCGCGTATCCGTCGCCGTTCTTCCTCTCGATGTCGGCACGATGACGAAGTAGTACCTCGACCACTTTCGCGTGCCCATGTTGCACGGCGAGATGGAGCGGCGTCAGCTTGAGCTCGCGCAACGGCGTGTTCACGACGGCGCGCTTCATCTCGGGCGCGTGCATCTCGTCGAGTTCTTTGAGGAGCTCGTCGAGAGGTTCGTGGTCTCCTGTCTGACTCGCTTGGATGGCCACCGCGTGGCCGTGCGTCCTGTCGATCGACGCTCCGCAAGTGACGAGGAACTCGGTCACGTCCACGTGGCCCTGCTGAAGAGCACCGCCCAGTGCCGTGAGTCCGTTATCGGTCGCGCTGTCCACGTCCGCGACGTGGCCATTGTGCCAGAGCCACGCGACCAGCTCCCGACGGCCGTCGCGGGCCGCGCCGATGAACAGACTGCCGGTACAGATCAGCACCATCGCGAGTCTCGAAATGAGGAGTGGTGAACTGGACCGCGACGCAGCCGACCAGCGTGCGGTGCATCATACGCGGGACGCGGAGGATGGGGGGGGGAGGCTTGCCTGGTTAGTCGCGTCTCCACGGCACGCATCCTCTGGCCAGTCTGCGCGGGAATCCTGCCGTATGATTTGTCCGACAGTTCACAGTCGTCAGATGTGCCACTCGTTGGCAGGATGAAGTGATCGCTCATCAAGCCACGCATATGGATAAGCGCGTCCACCCCACGGAGTGGCTCTGTCGCTTGAGCCTCAGGACAGAGGGGGGGGCGCTCAAGTTGACGCCCCCGCAGTCTCACTCTCAGCAAGGAGCCGAGTTGATCTTTTTCAATCGCCAAAATTAGGACGTGACCTGTTTGTCTGCGATATATTCAAAGTAAGCTTTTGAACTAGGCTTGGCAGACACAATTAGGCGCCGGTCGCATCCGTGGCCTGATTTGGCGACACCAGGGTTATACTGACCGTCATGACAGTGGTGTGAAGTCGATCCTCACGTCGCCCACTCGATCGAGGCTGAGACGCTGACCGGAGAATCCAGTGCCGTCGGTCAGCTAGAAGACGGACCAATGCGCGGGTCGACTGGCCGACCCGAGACGGAGCACGTCCGCACGGAAGGCAATGGCATTGGTGGAATACCAGAAGCGTCTGCACGTGAACTGTGCAGATGATGGAGACCCTGCGAATCCAGACGCTTGCGTAGTATACTGGCACGGTGAGTCGCGCGTGGTGCTGGGTCCATCTCAGCACATATCCTGCCGGGCCGAAGCGACCGCGCGATCGGACTGTCGTCGTTTGAAGACCGATCGATGGCTTGATCACCTGGTTATAATAGTGGCGCGCACATGCCCACACGCGAACCACAGAGCGTTCTGGTCGCATTGGTGACTCTCTGTGTATGTACTGCGGCAGGGGGGGGGGCACGTGTGATTCCGGCGCGTCACATGTGAAGACCAAGCACCAGACGCGGCCCTCTGCGGTGGCTCCATGCTGCTTGCCATCCGCACTCGGTGGATGGCAGTGCCACAAATGCCCATGGTGCGTCACCACATCGTTTGACGGATGTGGAAGGGATTCCACGAAATATCCTGAGCCGGTGGTGGCTCGTCTGTGATCGGGAAGAATGCACGCCCCACGCCCATCCCCGTGGCTGAACCCGGTCATGTCGTCTTTTATCAGTACAGAAGCATCCAAAACGCTCGTATGTACTGTAATAGCGGTTTGGATCCCGTTTTTTTCCATCACCGGAAACCCACCAGACTGATGACCGATCAGTCACGTTTGACTCTCACGGGAGCTGGTTGGTCGGTCAGCCGGCCGGTCACGTCGCCGTGATTCCGAATGGAGAGACCTGCCCCGTGTGACTCACACTGTGAGTCTCACTTCGTCCAGGATTCCTCACGTCGCACTCCAAGGTCCGCCCTTCCAATCGAGGCCATCACGGTCTCACTTGCTACAAGGCCAACGCTCACGGCCGACTCCCGCATCGCCGTCGCCGAGCCCGTGAGGTCCTTCTCCTGTTCCCAACCGAGACCACCCCACTCGCGGATTCGCTGCTCGACCCCCAAGGTCTCCGTTACACAAAACCCCCGGCTTCCTCCCCCACGGTCTCACTTCCGGTGCCTTGACATGTCGGCGCGTCACGAGAGTCCGTTCGCGCCGCTCGTGCTCTCGCGGTACGAGGCCGACCAGCTCGAGGAGCTCGCGCGCGTCGTTGTGGGCCAAGTGATCGACCAATTCGAGTCGCACGTCGCCGATCCGAAGCGGTTCGTCGACACGACGCGCTGGAAGCTCGTCAAGGAACGCGAAGACGTCCACGTGTACAAGGAACGCACGCCCGGCCGCAAGCAGCGACGCCGTCGCGGCACGAATGACAGCAACGAACGCTCCGGCAGTGGAGCCGAGGGGCACGAGCACCGCAACTACAATTTCTCGGTCACGAGCGAAGACTTGTTTGCACTGGACGGCGCGAGTGCCGGGCTCCCGTATGGAACACGGACGCCGACGGGCCTCAGCGACGACGACCTGAGCGATTTGCCCATCTTGCTGACGGTCGGCACGATCCAGGGCGATCTCTATGACACCATGTACGGCGTCACGAACCCAACCACCGAGATGATGCGCATCAAGACGGCGTACATCCAGGACGGCATGATCGACTCGGCCGTGCTCGCGCGGCTCAAGGAGCCGACGCTGGACGATCCGTTCCGCAGCTTGACGGTCAAGTGGTGTATCAAAGGCCAGGCGATCCACTTGCGCACGCTCGTGAACAACCGTGATCTCGTGTACCTCGAAGCCACGGGGCTCACGCGGATGCCGCACACTGGCGAGCTCATTGGCTACCAGTTGCTCCACTCGGTCGAGTTCCGACAGACCCATCGCATCCCCGGGTGCATGCGAGGCAACCTCTCGATCGTCGGGCTGTACCGGCAGCAGCGCAATGGTGTTGTCGAGTTGTTTGGCAAGGGCTTTGTGGACCCCACGGGCCGCATCGTGCGTGCGCTGGTCGTAAAGTCCGCCTCGGATGCGATGCTCTCGAGTTGGCGCACGATCTACACGGCCCAGATGAAGAAACTCGCGTATGCTGTGCGACGACGCCATGCCGACAAGTCGGTGGTGAGCCAACGCACGGATTTGCGACGGAAGCGATCGATGCCGGGAATCAAAGACAAGACACAAGCCTGCTCGGTCTGCTCGAGGCAGCTCTCGGCATTGAGCTCGTTGGCTTTCAGCAGCGGCCGCCACTGCCGATTGTGTACACAAGTGGTGTGTGCGTCGTGCCGTGTCAAGAAAAGCCTCGCGTCGATCGGTCTGGACGGGACGTTGGCGATGCAGCCCATGTCGTTTTGCATCGCGTGTATCGACTCGGTGAACAAGGCCAGTGCGTTCGAGATCGCGGTCGACGAGTTTGTGCAAAAGGACGCCCACCGCGGGTACGGCGACGGCTCGTTCGGCTCGTCGCTCTCGCCCACGGACACGATCGGAGAACGAAACTCGTTCGACGACAGTCTCATGCGGATAGCGTATTAGATTTTTTTTGGCGACGTGTGTATAAACTCAATTCCTCAACTTAGTTGGTGTTGCCACGGGTCGCGTACCAGTCCTGGACACGCGGGTGGGCCAGCACGGCCTCGTGGATCGCCAAGAGCGTCGTGTACTCGTCCGCGACCGTCGTGGGCACGTAGTCAAACTCGCCGCTCGTGAGGAAATCGACAATGTGGAACACGGTCAAGTCGGCCATGGTCACGTCGTCTCCGAAAATGAATGTCGTGCCCGGTTGCTTCCACAAGAGCACGCGCTTTTGGATCGAGCTGAGCGCCGTGTCAATCACACCGTCCGCGATCAGCTGCTCGCGCATCGCACGTCGTTTGGCCTGGTCTTTCTCCTCGTAGGCCGGCTGGAACTTGTAGTAAAACACTTCGATCCGCGAAATGATCTCGTCCATCTTGGCAGCTTGCACCAGGTCGTTCACGGGACAGAGCCCGCTCAGCATACACGCGTACCGGATGAGTGCAAACGTCTGCGCGAGCACAATACCGTCAATGTTCAGTACGGGCACCTGACCGTACGGTAGCGAGGCCTTGCGGGCGTCGATCTCGTCGAACGTGATGCGTTCGTCTTCAAACTCGACGCCGCCGATGTGCAACGCGAAGCGAATCAACTCGGCTCGCGCGCGGTAGTCCGTGTACGTGAGCTTGAGCTTGGCTGGTCGCGGCACTGTGTTGGCGATCGTCGATGGGATTACAGCGTGTGGCTCGGACGAGGCTTTGGCGACAACCGCTGCTGCTTTGTCATGGATCGCGTTGAGCGTCGGGTATCCGTCCGTGCTGCCGGCCGGAATGAACACGCTGTAGTCCTTGTTCACGAGATCCACGAACGTGTAGATCACAACGTCGTGCATGTAGAGCTGCTTGGCGTCACGGAAGAACGGATACTCCAGGAGATTTTGTAGACGCTTCTCGATCTTGGCGAGCTCGGGCTCGAGGTGCTGGGTGTTGAGCGCCACGATCAATTGCTTCTTGGTCTCCATGTCCTTTGCCTTGATGATCGGCACGATCTTGGTCTCGCCGAGCTCGTTCACGGCCGAGATGATCTCTTCCATCATGAGCGTCGCCACGGGGTCTTCCGTCGGGTACAGCCCCGTGAGCCGCGCGGCGTACCGAGTGATCGCCTGCGACTCGGCGATGACCTCGCCGTCCACGTCGAGCACGGGCACGTGGCCGTGCGGCAGCGTGGCCTTGAACTTGGCGAACGCCTCGCGCGAGACGCGTTCGTCCTCGAACGGCACGCCGCCCAGTTGGAACATGACGCGCGCCGGCTCGGCACGGCCGGCCATGTCAAAGTAGGTGAGCTTGAGCTTGGGGAACGCGGCCATCGTGGCGATGAGGAGTGGTGTGAGAGAGAGAAGGCGACTTGTTGAATGAGCTCGGGCTTCCTTGGAGCTGGTCCCACGGGAGGTGAACGGCCACTGACCGTCAGCTGATCGAAAGCCAATGATCGCCTGCCAAGCCGATCTGAGGTCATCTCGATGGTGTGCATTGGGAGTGATGGTCTCGTGATCCCAAAGATTGAGTATGACTCCTGGCATGGATTCAGTGGCCTTTGCGAACGGCGGGGTAAACGTACTGATCGAAAACGACTCGTGAGGGAAGCAGTGTCATCGGTCGTGTGGGTCTCGCCTGCATACCCTGGCGATCACCATCCTGCGATTCGACGTCACGCTGATACTGCCACTGTATCCGTCTCA
>JAADVY010000952.1:0-11158 GCA_023336035.1 Pythium plurisporium
GACGATCGTCACGGTCGCCCCCATGTTCGCGAGCATTGTGTACTCGATTGTCGCGAATCGTTGACCGCTGTACTGAAGCGTGGCGGTCGTGTACGCATCGACACCGTCGGCCGTGAGCACTCCCGTCGCCGTGGTCTTGATTGGGTCTACCCCAAACACCAGCGTCGCGAACGTGAGCGGATAGATGCCAATGCAGTTGAGTCCACCTCCGCCCATCGTGCGGCTCCACACAGACGTCACCGCTTCGGGGAACGCGACGCCCATGTGGGCGTGTAGGTTACGCACCTCGCCAATCTCATTGCTGGCCAACAACTCCCGCACGAATCGCAACGCCGGGAAGAACCGCGTCCACACGGCCTCGACCAGCAAACACTTTTGCTGACGTGCAAGCCTCACACACTGCGTCACTTGGTCGGCGTTCATCATCATCGGTTTCTCCACGACCACGTGCTTGCCGTGCTGCAGAGCGAGCATCGCGTTGTCAAAGTGGACGATATGCTGTGTGCCGACGTAGATGATGTCGACTAGTGGATCCGCACAGAGCTGTTCGTACGAGCCGTACGCGTGAGTGATGCCGTGGGTCGTGGCGAATTGCTCGGCTTTGGTGAGCGACCGCGCAGCGCACGCGTGGAGAGAGGCGTTCGGGAGCTTTTTCATGGCCGAGACAAAGTCGTGGGAGATGCGACCGCAGCCGAGGAAGCCCCAGCGGACAGTGGAGGAGGAGGAGGAGGCCATTGTCGACTTAGAGACGGTTGGGGAATGAGGCAAATGGGAAAACCCCGTTGGACGGCCTGGTGGAGCTGGTCTACATGGAGCGCCTCGCATTCACGTGGTGAGGTTCGCATTCACGTCATCTGTCTCGCCCCATAATAACATTCGCGCCATCTTGGGGAGTGGGGAGTTGGGAGTTCGCGGCAACTGCTGGGATTGGTGGAAATGGAAGTACCGGTTGCCTCACCGGTGTCTAAATGAAACGGTGGTGGTTGATGAGCTGGGACTAGTGGCTGGATCTTTGTGGACTAAAGTTGCTCGTGTTCTGGAAGATCGAACATGCTGGAACAAATGTTCACGCTCCCGCGTCTCCCATGACGGTGATCGTTGGGGGGAACCGAAAAGATCGCTCTGAGTACTTTGTACGGCATCGGTACGTGGACACAGACCACTCCAGTTGGGTTCTCGTTGTTCTGCGCGTGAGACTCGCTCAGAACCCCATGGTGGACAGCGGTCTGTTGCCTTCTCATGGTGGGTGGTAACGTTACGGAGGCTTCCCTCTTTGCACCCGGCAATCTGAGAATGGAACGATCCGAAGCGATCCACGACGAACACGCAAGATCTTGAGCTGTTGGCTATTCCATTCGTCGACCATGAGAGGGCTTTAGTAATAAGACGCCCCATCCTGGTCTGCGATCCAAATGCGGAACAGTTGACAAGATCTGCTCCCTACACAGTTATAATATTGTTCTCCTCTTTACTTTGCACGGCGACGTGTCTTTCCCGTGCGACTGGCCTCACGCTCCTCCCACAAGCTGGACTTCCAGGTTGGAAGTTCCAACGATTCTCCCATGCGTCATGGACCGTGGCGTCGGTGGGCTCGACGACATGCTGGCCACCAACGGAGGCTTTGCGCAACCACAAGGGTCCAGTGAAGGGAATCGCTGAGCAACGCTCAGCAATCGACTAGTACGTTTGGCCATTCGGCTGCAAAGGACCCTTCCGGCGCGAGTGTCTATGTGCGGCGGCGTCACCCACGCCGAGCTGATGGCAGCCCTACGACTCGTGGACCGCAATGTCCTTTAGCACGGCTGACGTCAGAGGACAGTGCTGGCCTATCCAGCGGCCAGGTTCAAGAGCGACTTCCACCAGTCTACATTGGAGCTCTCCGGTCTGCAGTCCAGAGCGGAGGCTGTCGATGAAAGCCCCAAAATTCACCAATCTTTACGAGAACGGAGCCAGAGACAGACCAGGAGGAGTGGCACGCAAGATCAGGCCACACACTCGATCAGAACCGGGCCAGACATAAAGAGCAACTTTTCAGTTCGCTCGTCTCATCATCCAACTGGCACGACTCTCATTTGGCAACTGTCAAAATGTTCAACCGGCCCGTTTCACTAACTTCAGAAGGGAGATGAGATTTTTGAAGTTTCCAAAAGAGGAGGCTCAATAACCGTTCTTGTCACAGGTTTTCATCACCACGAGTAGACGCAACCTGAAATTCCACTCGCATGCCTCAAAGCGGTGCGCTCGCCGAAGCCTCCATACCCAACGACGATCTCGATAGACCCCTTGATGTTGGATTCTCTTAGTGTCGTAGTTACTACTATACGTGATTTCATACCGTGCGGAGCGTGATCAGCGTGGTGCTGCACACGGCACCGTCCGTCACCAGCAGCAGGTGGCAAGTTGGCCAAAGTTCGATTTTTTTTTGGTTGCACAAGGGACACTGTGGCAAGCAGATTCGACCGAATCTGTCGTCTGCTCAAGAGAGATCCCCCTCCCCACTTCCCTCACGCCCATTGGATATTACTGTATATCCGCCCCCGATCGGCACCGATTTCGGAACCGCCCTTCCCCCATTGAAGAACCATCCCGCAAAACCGCAGACCCCGCTGTTCCACCGTCTCCCTACCCTCTTATCCAGTGACCAGCGCCAAGGGTAACGCGGGCCGTGAGGGTGACGGTTAGTGACGCGTGGTGGTCCACGACGGGTACACGCACCCGTCGCAAGTTGCAGATCGCGCTCCTGGTCCCATGGACCCACTCAGTGAACATGCGTGCGAGGCGGCGACGGCGACCAGTCGCTTGCGTGGAAACGCTGAGGGGATGACGCGACGACCTCCCATGACGACGGATCGCCTGACGTTCAGCGAACTCCGCGCCGAGCTTCGACGCGGCGTGCGGTTCACACAGCAACACGAGGACGATCAACCGCAGGACGACCAAGCGTATATGACGCGAAGCGACGACCAGCGCTCCTCTTACGGCCCTCGCGACGCGGCGCGCGCCCGCACGCACAGCACTCCGGTGTTCGCGGTCGACGACGACGACAGCGAAGAGATCGCAGCGTTTCTAGGGCTCTCGATCGACACCGACAACCAGCACTCACTACCGGTGCCGCACCGTGCGGCGTCGTTCTCGGGCACGCCACGCTCGCGTATGGTGCCGTGCTCGCCGCCTGTGCCGATCCCACAGACCCATTGGCAGCGGCGCCGTAGCGGATCAACGTCCAGTGGGTCGCGCTCGTCCGGATCGGCGCTGCCGCCATCGCAGGACCGTCAGTACAGTCGCACGCAGTGCGAGGCGCAGCTGTGGGACGAATACTGGAACTACAAGCTGTCGCTTGAGTCGCGCGAGTCGTTCGAGGCCTCGACCTCCAATAACCAACGCGATGAGCGCGAGAGTCCGCTGTCAGCGCGGACAGCTAGCATCAACCAGGACCAGAAGACCAAGCCACGCACTACGAGCGAGGCGTCCACAGAGGACACCATACAGGACTCGGGCGACGACGACCACCATGGCGAGGCGGATGTCTTCGACATGGACGACCTCTAAACCTCAGCATCTCCCCCAGCATCTCTAGCCGTATCGACGTTTTTGACGCTCTTCTTCCACTCGCCGCACGAGGCATGACTGTGCCGTGAAATCTTGGGCATGGCAGCCCACCGCCCACTGACAACTACTCAAACCCATAATAAACGCTTCAACACACTGATCTCTACTGACTGAGAACGGCCTTTGCAGTCTCTTCCAACGCACGCTGCCTCTCGACCAGCCCACGGAGCCGCTCGCGGCGCGCGTCGGCCGCCCACGTGTCGGCCATTTTCTCGATCTCGTGGAGCGCGACCTGCGCGTTCACACAGCGACGCTTCCAGAGGCGGAAGCCCTGGTACAGTCGCGCGTACCGCCAATGGTGGAGAAAGAGTTGCAGCACGGAGAGCGAAGTGTTGGAGGAGTTACTTGACACCAGCGGAGGCGTTGATTCGTCGTTGCGGATCACGGCGGACGAAGTGGTCTCCTCCTCCACCACCACTTTGTTCTCCTCCCGCTCCTTCGCTGTCGGCAGTGGTCGTGGAACACTCTTTTTGGTGGGCGAGACAAAACCATGTGGGATTACCTCTCGCTCGGACGGATGGAAAGATACGCTGGTTGAAGTTGCCGTCATCGTCACGTCGCGCCAGTGCGCAAACACCTGCGCGGCTGGTGGGAGCGGAGCCCTGTCGCTCTGCGGCCACAATCCCAGCAACCGCGCGGCCACGAGCCGCAGCCACTTGCGCACAACCCAGTCGAGTTGGCCGCTCTGGCTCGTGTGGACGAAACCGGTGTGGACGCGGCCACAAGAACGTGCGGGCACCACCATGGCTACATCCCCACGCAGAAACCATGGAAGATGTTCGACCTCAATGGACGGCAATCCGTCGTCTTCCAGCGGTGCTAGCGTCGTCGCCGTAGGTCTGTGTTGGTATCGAAGATCACGAGAGGATGGGCGAGCGTCTGCGCTATCGACTGCAGGTCCCGCGACGCACGGGGGTGCCAGATTCGCGGCGGAATCTGCAGGTTCGTCTTCGCGTTTCTCTCCGTTTGGGTTGTTCGCGGGAAGCTTCTCACACGCACAATCTAGTTCAGCGTCGCTGTCGTCTATGGAATCTTTGGCCGCGTCAGTGAGGACAGACGCAGTCAACGTGAGCGTATGCGTGGCCAGCAGCGGCCCGAACCGCAGCCGCGTGATGCGCTCGAGGTCGTGCGTCCGCAGCCGTCCACGCTTCTGTTCCAGCGTGGCCTCGTCCACGAGCGACGTTGCCAGCAGCACGCGCAGCCGTCGCCGCTCGACCGCCTCGTCGTCGTCTTGTTCCTCTTCATCTTCTTCTTCTTTCTGGCTGGGGTCGTCCACGTTACGGACGTCTTGTGGCTCGACATACGTCTCGTACTGATCGCGGAACCACGGCGGAAACGGTACTCGCGTGTGGCGATCCACAGGGTGGTCACAAAACGTACACAACGTATCCTCCGTCGCGGTGGCTGCTCGCTCGACGCCCTTGCAGGCACAGTCGTCGCTCGTGCAGTGGAGAAACGCCGCGTGGCGTCTCGTGGTCAGCAGCGTCCGCACGATCCAGCGCCAGCCAAACGACGGCAGCAGCTGCAGCGTGTAGTAGAATGCCGTCTGGCCTTCGAACTCGGCCTCCAGTCGGATCTGTGGGTACTGATCCAACAAAAAGCACGCGGTCGCGAGGCGGCCCGAGGCCAACGCGTACGCGATCGGGGTCCCGCCAAACGGGTCCCGCACATTCACGTCGCTGTCGTCCCGAGCGAGCACGAGCCGCAGGATCTCGGTGGCCTCATCAGAGTTGGCAAAGCAGGCCGCTCGGTGGAGCAGCGTGACGTCGGTGCCGTCCCCTGCCAAGCGGCCAGCGTCGATACCTGGGTGCTGGAGAAGCCGCAGCGTCATCTTGGCGTGAGTGCCACTCGTGTGACGAGCTGCCTTGAGCACGAGCGCTCGTGAGCGGTGCTTCGGTAGCTTGCCATTGGTCGTCTTGTTGGTCAGCAACCACGCGAGCGCGTCGAGGCTTCCGTATGTGATCGCTTCGTCCAGCAATATTGCAACTGAGTCCTCGCTACGTGGCCCCGACTCGGTGGAGGGCAACGGAATGCTGTGAAAGTGGAGAGCCTCAAGCAGACGAAGATCATTGAGTGCGACGGCCGATCGCCAATCGCCGCTGATTCCATCACGCACACAACGTGCCGCTCGTTTGCTATTCCAGCGTAGTCGCGTTGCGTCGAATTTGGCGGGCAGTGATAGGACAGTGCGAAGCAAGCCAAAGTGTCTCCGCCGTGCGGGTGGCCACGGTTCCAAATCGACGTCGGCTCCTCCACAGTGTGAGGATTGCTCGGCACATTCCGATGTCGCAAGACGTCGCATCAGTTTTGCCAGCTCATGATGCCCGAGTAGTTCGCAAAGTTGGATGGGGCTGCATGCGTCCTCGCTATCACGTTTGCTGAGTAGTGCAGACCAGATTGCCGAGTCATTTTGATGGAGAGACGCGTGCGATAGCAGTCGTTGCATCACCTCGACCGCATTCCATCGTGCAATAGCGTGCACGAACGATGACTCCTCGATCCAGTCAACCAAGGGTTTGGTTGTGTGCCAGGATGTCACCAGCCAGTCAACGGCAGCATACAGCAGAGTTGATGACTGTCGAGCTCGAACAACGTGGCTTGCAAGCCATGCACGCTTGGTCGCTGTCGCCAACGACGAGCTTGAAGGTGGAAGCAACAGCGACTGCCACTGATCCGTTGATAGCACTGGTGATGCCATCGCAGCTGACACGAACGCCTGCCACAACGTCTCACCGACCTCAAACACAGGGGCCAACTCCTCAAACAGCAACGTAGCGACGTCGACTCGATCCTTGCAAACAATCCATTGCGCAATTGTGAGACCCCCCGTTCGTCGCGAAGCAAGTTGCTCGTCAAGCACGTGCTGCTTCTCGAGCCGCTTGATCCGGCCGATAACTTGAGCTATTGTGCCTAACGGACGGTCACATAGACAGGCGACCGCAAAGCACATGATCAACGGGTCGACGTCGAGGCTTTCGAAAACTTCGCTGGTAACGATTGTGTCTACAAGAGACTGCACGAGCTCAACGTCCGACCCGGCCGACACTGATAACTTTCGGATTGGCCACACCATACGGCAAAGAAGCTTCACAGATGCACTTGCTGAAGTCGTCACTTTCTTCCGGAGTGCGCTAGCAGTTCTTGAGAGTCTCCTGTGTGTGGCCGTCCCAATCCACTCTGCGAAGTCTATGTTGGTCACAGCACACTCCTTCGGATCCAAACATTGGAGAGCATGTTCGATCGCCTCATCCGTTCGTTTGCGAACGTTCATTGAGTGCGTCGTTGGTGCATTCAGCACTTCGTCCACACACTTCCAGCCGAGATCGGTCAACGCAGAGCATTCATCGCCCCATCGTGCAATCCAACCGACAACCTGATTCAAGTGCTGAAAGGAAACGCTGGGAGCTTGTCGCTTAGACCGTTGGCCGCCTGAATGCTGTGGTGGGGCATGGAGCTGCCGCACCACTTCATCGAGGTGTCCATGCGGTGTCCGCTGACTTTCGAAGATTCGCTCGACAACGTGAAAGTATCCCCACCTGAACAGACTTGACGCTATCTCATTGCCAAACAGATCCGGAGACGACACCACCATGTTCAGCAGCATCGATTGCCGTGGTTCCATCTCTTCCAACGGGCAGCCGTACGCGAAGAAGAAGTGATCGACGATGTGGTCCGTCGTCACTGGCAGGTGAGAGTGAGTTGTGATGAGCTGAAGCAGAGCGGGTAACTGCACAGCGTGGAAAGCCTCGTTGATTGCCGAGTTATCGATCATACTCCCAGCCAACACGAGGCTTTCGACGATGCGAAGGCGTTGGTTCGTGTCTGTACGAGTTGCTCCGTGCAGTCGACAGCAGCGAATTGCGAGAACAAGTGGCGATATGCTGACGCACTGCTCATTCGACACTTCCACCATGTTCGAACTATCGGTCCCTCCCACAACTACGCGGCACTCGTCGCAAATGGCGCCGAAACGGCGACAGCCGAATCCATTCAAGTCAACATCACTGCTGATCGCTTGCGTTGCTTTGGGACCTGATAAAGTTTTTAGTTCTGGGAGTCGATCAAGAGCAACAGAACGTCGGTCCGGTTCCGTCTTTGATGGTCGCCGCCTCAGCATGAACCACAGTGTCTCCATTGGAACTGCGTGCCCCGGGTGCTCCACTTGACCAGCTTTGACTTTGAGCATCCGCTCGCACGCCTTGGATGGGCGTGTTGAATGGATGGGCCGCGTGACGGGGATGGCTGGTGCATGGACGTGCTCTTCATCTTGATTACCGTCTCCGTGTCCTGTGTTGTGTGGCGACCGATCACGGTGGCGCTGGAAACGCACGCCACAAGGCGCCCAGCACGCTTTCATGCCGTACTCACGTATTGGATCCACGGGTCGAACACCAGCGTACAAATTTGCCCCTCGAGCAATCATGAGCTCCACAAGAGACAAGTCGCCACAGTCCACCGCGTAGTGTAACGGCATGAAGCCGTCGTGATCGACGACATGCAGTGCTTGTGGGCATAGCTTGACGAGGTACCGGGCTGTGGCGGTCGCCGCACTTCGGTTTGACCACCGCCCTCGGTTTCTATAGCAAACACAAGCGTGCAACGGTGTGCGGCCTCGCCGATCCGTTGCAAGTAGAAGCCCATCTGGATCGACTGGTCGCTCCGAGCCTTCACCATCGAGCAGTAGCACACAGGCTTCTATCCACCCACGAGCGGCTGCGTAGTGTAGTGGTGACGACCCACTTTGGTCTCGTGTCGAGCGGTCCAAATCGAGTTCAGTGATGAGATAGTGGAGCACTGCAAGGTTCGGCTCGACGGTTGTGCAGGCGTCATGGAGAAAGGTGCACCCTAACTCATCCAGGATCTCAGCATCACCGACGCCATACATTTCGTGGATTCTCTTGAGCCGCTCGATGTCTCCGGTACGCACGGCATCCCAGGCGTCCCCCCTCACATGGAAGTCAAGCGATTGCATCTCGCTCAGCAGACCAGGCTCCATGGATTGCAGCATCCGATCGGCTAGCCTGTATAGCTTTTGGACACGCTTGCTTCTCGCGCAGAGTTGTCTTGTTCGGACGGGAATGCTCGAGGCGGCGGTCCAGTGCTTGAGTGCAAGGCGGTAGATCTTTTCCAGCACGTACTGAGCAGGCGGAGCATCACGATTGTCCCTTGCGTGCAATTGCAGACGAGCATCCGGTTGCTTCAGCAGTAATCGAATCGTACTGTGGTGTTCACGGATCACAGCTTGGTGGAGCGGCGTCCGACCAGAGCTATCTCTCGCAAGTGGACTACATGGGCTGGTCGTGTCGCTCCACGCGCCCGTGGCAAGCAATCGCCTGACGCTTTTCTTGTCCCCAATCGAACATGCTTCGTGGAGACTTGAGAAGTGGAGACCCGACCATTCGTACACGCGGCGTCGATACTCGAGCCGAGTGCTGAGCCCATAAATTTGCCACGGATCGTCTTGCCTGGCGATGGTAAAGAGCCGTCGTGTCGTCTTGATCTTCTGCTGGTCGTCTTGGCTAAAGAACGCGCGTCTTCGTTCGTAGACCCGCTGGAACCGGATCCATTCGCGTTGAAACGAGTCGTGATCGTGTTCTACCTCCCACGTTGGTGCTGCAGACATTCCCGTGCACAGCCCGACAATGGGACTCAGCTGCCGCGGGTGTGAACGTCAGCATTGAAGTGACCATAATTAGCATGACCGCATACCTGCATTCCTACCTAGCTCACTCATTGACGTGCAATCGTGCTTCTATTCAGGAGGTTCAAAAATCAATGTCGCTGGCACTAGACGTCTCATGCCTTAGCAGCCTTGACCTGCTCTCGGCCCTTGGCCACGACTTCCTTGAAACGCTTCTCGAGCGCCTTGTCCTTGGGTTGCAGCTGGATGGCCTCCCACATCGCCACCGCGGCATCTTCGTACAGACCGAGCGCCTCGAGGCACTGGCCTTCACGGAAGTGAGCCTTGACCCACTCCGGCTTGAGCTTCTTCGCGATACGCACGTCATTGAGGGCCTTCTTCGGCTCACCCGCACCGAGGTACGCGGCGCAGCGGTTGCTGTACAGCACGGCGTCGGCCGGGTTCACCTCGATGGCCTTGCCGTACAACTCAATTGCGGTCGCGTAGTCCGTGGCCGCAAACGCCTTGTTGCCGTCATCCTTGAAAGACATGGCCATGGCGAGCGTCGCCTCGTCGAGCTCCTTCGCCTCGGGCACGATAATCTCGGCGTCGGGGGTCACACCTTCGAGGATAACCTTCTTCGCCTTCTGCTCCTCGGTTTCTTCCTCCACATGCTGGGCGGCGGCAGTCTTGGTTGCTTCGGCGAGGTACGCGTCCATCTTTTGCTTCTCGTCCGCCATCAGCGTCTCCACGTGGGTCGACTCGTAGCCCTCCGTGATCGGCTGCAGCAGCTTGACGATCTTCGTGTGGCCCTTGCCGGCAGCGAGCTGCAGCGGCGTGGCGCCGCCGTCAAACTTGCTGTTCGCCAGTGCGATGGTCTCCTCTCGCCGTGTTTCTAGCAGCAGCTTCGCGATCTCATCGTAGCCGGCCTCCGCAGCGATGTGGAGCGCCGTGATACCACCGGGCAGGGCCGCCGAGAGGTCGGCCTTGGCATTGAGCAGCTCCTTGGCAATCGTCGGCTTGTTCAGCATGCAGCTCAGAATCAAAGGACTCACGCCCTTGGGGTTCTTGAGGTTCACGTCTGCACCAAGCTGCAGCAGCTCCTCTACAGTCTTCTCACGGCCTTCGTTCACGGCGTAGTGGAGCGGCGTACCGTTCTTGGACTCAATGTTCACGTCCACACCATGCTCACGCAGCAACTTGACGGTCCGCAGACTGCCGTTGCCAGCGGCCTCATGGATTGCCGACACGCCGCTCTTTTGCGTGATAGCCGCATCGGCACCGCGGTCGAGCAGCAAGCGCACGGTCGAAAACTCATTCTCACGGGCCGCGAGAAACAGCGGCGTCGAGCCGTCCTCGTCCTGGATGTTCAGTAGCCTGTCGGTCATGCAAACCGCGTCAGTACAAAGTCCCCACAAAGAGAGAGTGTGTGTGTGTGACAGCCAGAGAGCAACGTACGCGGGCACGAGGTCGAGGATGTAGGTGACCACCTTGCGGCGGCCCTTGGCGGCAGCAAAGTGGAGCGCCGTGCGCTTGTTGCCGTCTTTGAATTCGGTCAGTACCTCCTCGACGTCCTTGGCCTTGGACTTGACGCGCACGGCCGCGCACACGGTCTTGAGCTGCTCGACGTCGCCGTCTACAGATCACATCACACCTCCAGTTTCTCCATCGCTGCACGTCACGTCGCACAATTTGAGACGTACTCTCTGCGGCCGACAGCACGTCGACGACCATCTGTCGCTGCGTCTCGAAATCCTTCGCCTCCGAGTTCACCTTGGACGCCATCGCTGCCGGCACTCGTGGGGTCTTGCAGCTTCTCGTAATGAAGAGCTCGTCAATGCTGGTGAGGAGAACTCACATATCCGCTTTTGATTGGTTGTAAATGAAACGTAGATGGATTTGACTGGCTGAAAAGACGGACTTGATGGC
>JAADVY010000953.1:0-11149 GCA_023336035.1 Pythium plurisporium
CGAGATACTTGGCCGGCTGCCACTGCTGCGTAGCACGCGCGACGCTCATGATAAAGTGAGGAGACTGAGGAGCTGGAGCGTTTCCTTGTCTAAGAGCAGGTGTAAAAGTGAGAAGCAAAGCAGCCGAAAAATGGAGAGCAAGGTAACAGGCTCCATGCGACCTGTTAGTGGCGGTTGCACGCCATGCGTTACGTTTCGCTGATTTGTCGAGGGCTCCTCAACAAACTCAACGCGTTGCAGCAGACCGTACGATACGAGCCCACTCACTCATCATTTGTATCAGCAGGATGTGCCGCAAGTGACCGAGTCAATCACTGCAGCACAATGAGTATCAACAGCAGATATCCAGCTGGGAAAGCAACGCCAATGGTAACTTGCAGTTTGCGTGGATCGAGGACCATTTGCGTCTCCACCAATCCAGGCAGTCCACATCTTAGAAAAGACCAAGTGAATAGGTTTATTCAGCACAAGAGAGAGCGACTGGTACACATGCAAAAACACTGGAGAAGGGAGGTCCACAGAGGGCACCCACCGCACGACGAGCTCTCACTCTTGGCGCTGCCACACGCAGAGCTTGCCGTAAAAGTCGGGCGACACGATGGTCGGCTCGAACGGGTGCCACCGCACGTCGCGCGTGAGTCCGTCGGGTTTCATCGCGAAAATCTCGACGAGATCGCCCGAGAGCGAGTCGTACACGTACACGCGGCCGTCCGCCGAGCCCGAGAAGACGTACTTTTGGCCCGTGGTGTGGAGGGGCGAAAAATGGCACCGCACGAGCGTCTCCATCACGAGGTGGCCGCGGTACGTCATCACCGACTTGTCGTGCGGGTGCTCTATGGGCAGCTTGCGCAGCCCCGGGAAGTCTTGGTACCGGTAGTCCCATTGGTGCGGCTTGTGGAAGCGCGGCAAGCGGCTGTGCTGCGCCGCCGAGTAGCACTTGCGTAGATCCCAGAGCTTGGCCGTTTGATCCTTCGAGTTGGACAGAAAGTAGTACCCGTCGTCCCGCGATGCAATGTACGTGAGCCCGTCAATGTGGCCCGGAAACACGCCCTGCGGCTTTGGGTTCGACTCGGACAGCACGCGGCGGTCCCAGAGCTTGATGAGCGAGTCGTCCGAGCCGCTCACAAACACATTCGAGTGGAGCGGTCCGTCGACGAATGCGATCGCGTTCACATCGTCGTTGTGGCCTTCCACGTGGCACACGGGCGTCTTGGTCTGCATGTCGTACAGCACGACCGAGTTGCTGGACGTGCCGGCGACAAACTCGGTGCCGGCGGCGTTCACGTCGATGCTCCACACGCCACAGCGACTGTGGTACATGAACCGCGGCTCGATCGCACCGCGCGAGTACACACGATCGATCGCAAACACTTCTTCGCGACGCGTCTCCTTATAGTCCACACTGACCATCCGTACGTTGCTGTTGATACTCGAGTACAGCACGTGCTGGTCGTCCGGCGTGAACTTGGCATCGGTCACAGTCCATCGCATGTCCCGCACCGGGAGCAGCGAGTGGCGTTTCCAGTTGATCGTGTCGTAGACCAGCACGTGTGCGAGCTGCCCGGCGACGAGGAACCGCGTGCCCGTCGAGTTGAAGCCGCCGCAGTAGAGCCGCTCGGCGACATAGTCCACGGCCTTGCAGTGCTTGTGCTGCTGGAACGGCAGGAACGTGTCCTGCAGCTTGATGAGCTGCGCCTTCGAGTTGCGACCGCACTGCTCGCGCTGCGCGAGTGCGTAAAACATTTGCCGCGAGCGGCCATTGTTGCTGCGCCGCTGCACGGCGAGCGGGTCGCGGCCGTAGTCCGTCTCGTACGACTTGAGCTGGTGCGCGATGCGTTCGTCGAGTAGCTTCTTCTGCTGCTCGCGTTCCAACTTGGTCTTGACGAACCGCATGGGCATGAACGTCTGGCCGGCGAACACGCGCTCGACGGTCGCACGCACCTCGGGCGGCAGCACCGTGCGGATGTCGGCCGCGGCGCTGGGCACCCACACTTCGACCGACTCTTCCTCTTCGTCCTCGGGCTCGTGGTCGCCATCGTCGTCGTCATCGTCGTCGTGATCGTCGTCATGGTCGTGCGTGTGTCGGCGAGCCGCATCGTCGTCATCGTCACTGTCCTCGTCGCCGTCGGCAGCGTCGTGGAAGCTTTCGTCGTCATCGTCATCGTCGTCGTCGTCGTCGTCGTCGTCCGCAAGGTTCTCAGCCGTCGGCAGCCATTCCTCGTCGCTGTCGTCGTCATGGAGCTCCGCGTACGCGATCGCGTGGTCGTCGTCGTCGCTCGCGTTCGGCGCCATTGCTGTGAGTGGCAGTGGCCCCCTCTCCTCAAGTGAGACCGAGAGACGCGAATGCGTGCCCGGTCGGTCTTCGGAGTGCTTCCTCTCCAAGATTTCGATGTTTCGATACCAAAACAAGGTATATTGCTCCAGCTACTATCACGACACGAAAAGCCGAACCAGCTGGAGAACACGTACTGTACCTTGTTTTGAAGTAATCCCCTTTGGGCACACCACTTTTTATCTTCTGCTCACTCCGAAAGCCATGGGGACACAATGAAGGTCGATGGACCATCAACTCGCACGTACATCCCTGTGGTGACCGAGACACATTCATCTCTCTCTCTCTTGGTCTCTCTCCAGACCATAAAGGCTTGTTGGGCGGATATACCACCTGTACATATCCCCGATTCCTATTCGTACGAGGCCCCTTCTGTTAGCCCCCGCTTTTAACCCCACCGACCATCGGCCAGCTCCACCAGGACACTGTGTCCTGGTGGAGCTGCTGGACACTGGCGACTGACTGCTCCCTCCATTCGCTCTGTGTGGCCGTCGGCTGGTCGGTCCATCGTGGCAGCATCCCGACAGGCGTCATCCGAGACCCGGCCCCTCGGATGACGTCGAACCCTTCCAAGCGATGCTTGAAGTTGCTGTAGGTTACGCGAAGGTTGCTCGAACACCTCCAATGTCGCGCGAACGCCCCACACAGAAGCGAAAGAACACGCTTGAAGATCTCTCTCTTCGCCACAACCCGAAAAGCTCCAGTCGTCTCACCTCGCGATGCCCGCGACGGCGCCGCACACAGCGCCACACTCGGCGGCCGCCGCGCACGCCGTGTGGGCCATTCTCTTCATCACGGGCATCGCGTCGTCGCTCGCGTGGAATGTATTCGTCACCGCCCAAGCCTACTTTTGCCAGCGGCTCGCGCAGACGCCGTACGAAGAATCGTTCGTCAATTGGTTCAGTACGGGCTTCTTCATCACCACGCTGCTCGTGATGCTTGTGCGTACGGTATTCATCGCGGACCGCATGCCCGGTCCCGTGCGTACGATCTTCAGTTCCGAGATCGTCATGCTCGCGGTGATGCTGGGCCACACCGTGCTCACGCGCATGCCCGAGTTCCACGGCGTCGAGTTCTTCAAGCTCACGATGGTGAGCATCGTTGTCGTGGGCACAGCCAACACGCTGATGCAGGACGGACTGCTGCGGCTGGTCGCGACATTCCCGCCCAAGTTTACGCAGGCCGTGGTCTCGGGTCAGGCCATGGCCGGCGTCGTGGTCGCGCTCTCGAATGTGGTCATCCTCGCCGCGAACAAACCCAGTGAAGGACCCTTCTCGTCATGGGGGTTGCTACAGGCGCTCCATGCAGACGCAGACCTCAGCGCGTTCGTGTACTTTGTGTTTGTGTTTGTCGTCGTGCTGCTGAGTACCATTGCGTTCCTCGTGCTCACGCGGATGCCGCTCTTCCGCCACTACCGTCACAGGAACACGGCCACGCGCAAGGACAAACCCTACTTGGAAAAGGGCAAGCCGAATGGCGACCCGCAGGCTAGAGAAAGGCTGCTGGACGATGTCGAGGACGACGAAGACGACGAGAAGGCACTGTACCTCGTGGATCTGATCTACAAGATTCGATACCACGGCGCCGCCGTGTTCCTGGTGTTTTGCATCTCGGTAGCCGTGTTTCCCGGTGTGACCTCGCTACTTCATTCCAACACGCCGCAGAACGGTCGCTTCTACCGCGATCTCTTTGTGCCCGTGGGATTTGTGGTCTTCAACACGTGTGATCTGCTTGGTCGTTGGACCGCGGCCTCAGTCCCCGTAATGGGGGCGAGGCAACTGCTGCTCACCGCGATCCTGCGTGCCGTGTTCTGCCCGCTCTTTATGTTTTGCAATCTGCAGAATCAACACGGCCAGGCCATCTCGCTCGTAATCTTCAAGAGCGACGTGTTTAGTTTTCTGTTCCTGATCGCGTGCGGCTACACCAATGGTCTCGTGTCGACGCAGGCACTGATGCAGTACCCGCGTGTACTCTCGGGCACGAAGGAGAAGGAGCTGGGTGGTACGCTCATGTTTTTCCTGCTCTCGCTCGGGCTCTGCTGCGGTGCGCTGCTCTCGTTCGTGCTTATAGCCATGCTCAAGCCATAGCCCGGTGGGATCCGACGAAACTATCTACGATTCCGGTGGTAAAGTCACGACGGATAAGGCACTCGTATCTCCACATCAAGCTTCATATCGTCGTGGTCGTGTCGACCATTTTCAGCTCACGACATGGTGGGCCATCTCCATTTTTGAATACTGTAACTCCGCTCAATCAAACGTTCTGGAGGTGGAAAGAACACGTGGAAAATCTGCGTTATCTCCTCTTTCCAACGGTATATAAAAAGCCAGATTCGTACTTAGGTCGATTCTATCATTTTGTTTCATAGGGCTACAAATGACAAGTGCGACGCTGCGGCTCAGAACCGGTCTCTAATTCGGCCAACGGCGTCATAGGCTGAGAACCAGGCGATCCAAGTCAAACGTGCGTGGTCCATGCAGCGTCGAGCGTCAAAAAAATAGTCACCCAATAAGAAAAACAGTTCAGACCCCTCAGAGAAAAAAGCCAGACGTCAAACCGAGACAGTCGCTTTGGCCATCAACGATGGCGAAGAGTCACGCAGGAATGCAGGTTCAGCTCGGGGAGTGCTGGTCGTGTCGCACAAATGGCGTGTTGTGATTGGCTGCGACGGTCTCAGATCGACGTAAACTCACCCAATATCATGAGACGAAGCAGCAGCCCATCGCCAATTGGCTGGTGCTTGGATCGGGGCGCCCAGTCACGGCTGCGTGACGCTGCCGCATCGCGACAGGACTGTCGTCGAGCAGAGGATGCGACATCTGAAAACCAGCAAGTCGCGGCTACGACCACGACAAGAATCTTCCAGATCGAGTCGTGAGATCTGAGTGGGTGGGGCTCACGCTCGCGAACGCACAAAGAACGATGTGGCGGCTGCCCGCGCCCTTTGCTGAGGCCGAGAGACGACTGGCTCTCACTGGTTTGGAGAACCCTGGGTCGTTGGTGCTTCGAATTGCCAGCACCGAGAGAGAGCTCATTCCGCATTTGCCTTCTCCTCGATCACTAGACCTCGTCAGCAGCCCGACACATGAACCATGACCGGCAGCATTGCTGTGAACATCTTCCGTGTCGTCGCGGCCTGCACGTCGCTCATGATGATCCTCAGTCCATTGCCCACAGTCATTCGCATCCAGAAGACCCAGAAGACGGGTCACATGTCCATCTACCCGCTGCTTGCGGTGTTGTTTAACTGCCACACGTGGATGATGTACGGCTATCTGGACGAGAACATCTTCCCCGTGTTCATCACCTTTGCCATCGGCGACGTCATCTCGCTCGTCTACATCGTCATCTTCTACCGCTGGACGTCCCAGCGTTCCAAGGCCAACAAGCTCCTCGCCACGTTTGGCATCGGTCTGCTCGGCTCGACGCTGTACGCCGTCCTCGGTGGGTTTGGCTATACAGGCCAGTCTCGCCACGACGTCGCTCGGTTCGCGGGCTACTTTGCCATCGTCGCAGCCGTCATGTTATATTCATCGCCGCTCGAGAAGGTGGTCAAGGTCTTCCGGTACAAGTCGGCCGTGTTCCTGCCGATCCACATGGTCATTGCCGGCACGACCAACAACGCCATGTGGGTCATCTACACCAGTCTCGCCCACAAGTGGCTCATGTTTGTGCCCAACCTGACGATGCTCGTGGTCGGTCTCTTCCAGATCGTGCTGTACTACTGCATTTACAACCCCAAGAGCCACCCACTCGGTGATGACTGGAAGGAGCACGAGTCAAATACCACCGAGGAAGACGACGACGCGGTGTCGACGCCGACGGATGAAGACGCGGATCTCGAGAGCCCCAAGTTTGTGGAGATTGAGACGCCTCGGGCTGTAGATTCTGCGCCTCCGTTGACCCCGGAGATGCAGGTCTAAACGGTCGTCCAGACGCTACAGAATGCCCCGCAGATCATCGAGCCGGAACGGCAGCAGAGCTTCTTTGCCACCACAAGTGTGGTGACCATCTTTAGAGTGTAGCAGTACTACCGACTTGCATCAACTTGCTAGTTGCATAATCCCATAACACACGTGCTAACTACCAACAGCTAATTGCGAGTCTTGTGTGGATCCGTTCCAGCACGTCTGAATGCGGAGAGATGAAACGGCACCTGATTTGGTATCTCGACCTGAGAATGGCAGCAGCATCCCATGCGTCAGAAGCACGCAATACAACACAGAAACGGCCAACGTCGCTCCGCTTTCGGGTGATACCGAGCCAAAACACTCACAAAGCAAGACCAGAGTGGCGTACAACCAAAGCCCAGCCACACCAGCTCCACGTAAACGTCATGGGATGCAGCAAGGCATCGATGCCAACTAAAAAGACCTGCTCAGCAGGATAAGAATCCCCCGTATCCTGGGGCCCCTTCAACGTTCCAGACGCATTCCCTTCGTTCGGCGGCGCAAGAGTGTCATGCCATAGATGGCCCAACACGTTGTAAGAATACATCGCTGGAAATGGAGGAGAATCTCCGAGGCGATGAAGCGGCCGACGGAGGCGCTCGCTCACGACAACGATCCAGGCATCGCTCACAACGCGGGGCTCTCTCACGTGGTTCTCGTTCGGCGCAGGTCATGTCGAAGCGCTTTCATTCTCCAACTCGCTTCGGTCTCGGCATATTTCATTCATCATGACGCTGATCATCGACATCTTTCGCGTGCTCGCGTCGTGCACCTCCATGATGATGATTCTCAGCCCGGCGCCGACGGTCTACCGCATCTACAAGACCCGAAAGACCGGCCACATGTCGATCTTCCCACTCATCTCCGTGGTTTTCAATTGTCACACTTGGTAAGCATGTGAACTAGTGTCGTATCCGAAGCAAATTTGCTCTAACGCGATGCGATGTCATCCAGGATGCTGTACGGCTACCTCGAAGAGATTTACTTCCCCGTGTTCACCACATTCATCATCGGCGACCTGATCGCGCTGTGCTACGTCGCTATTTTCTACCGCTTCACTGAGAACCGCGTCAAGGCACATCGACTGCTCGCTCTCTTTGGCTGTGCGCTGGTCTTCGCGACAGCGTACGCGATCCTCGGTGGTTCAGGCCTCACCGGACAGACGCGGCGAGAGGTCGCTCAATTCGCCGGCTATATTGCTATCTCGTCTTCGCTTGTGCTGTACACATCGCCGCTTGAGAAGATCCGCCTCGTGTTCAAGCACCAATCGGCCGTGTTCATCCCGATCCAAATGGTGACGGCGGGCGTGATCAACAACCTCATGTGGATCATCTACACGAGCCTCACCGCACGGTGGCTTATGTTTACGCCCAACATCCCGGCCGTCACGGCCGGGCTCTTTCAGATCGTGCTCTACTTGTTTGCCTTCAACCCCAAATCGCACCCGTTCGTGGACAAGACGCTCGAGCGTCACAGCACAGCGACGACCGAGGAAGACGAGTCGGAGCAGGACGAACGGGTCTCGTCAACGCCATCGTCCACAGAAGAAGACAGCTCAAGTGAAGATATCGAAAGTGGCGATTTTGTCACGATCCAGACGCCGACGGCCGCCTCGCAAACACCCGAGATGCTCGTGTGAGCTAAGTGAGCCCAAACAGATAGACTTTTTGTGTTAACCCATTCGTTGACATGGCTCCCTTGTTGACACATTTCCCTCAGGAGAGTGTCGCTACACAGTCGGTGATTCTGTGCCTCGGCATGGTGCTGGCTCGCTGCAACTTGTACGCTGGACGCACGGTATCGATAACGCGTTGACTACGTCCCCACCACTGAAGCACTGAGAGCCATGCATACGCCGCATGTTCTTGCTCATGCCGCCAGTATCGGAGACCTTCAGCGATGACGATCGTCATCGAGATTGTGCGCACTAGTCGTGCGGATTATGCGCGTCCGTGCTGCCGATCATGCGCGCGGTCGCGACGCCACAGCATTGCGTGATCGCAGTAACGGGGAATGACATGACCGGTCGAGCGTCTTGGCCACTCGCAGCCGAACATCTCACCCGCCGAATCCCACTCTCAAATTTGACGCGCCCCTCGCAATCGTCGTGGCCAACTCAATTTCGGCACCGTATCGTACCGTACCGTATCGGAACACGAGGACCTTCAACGATGACGCTCGCATTGGACATCATGCGCGTACTCGCGGCCTGCTCGTCGATTTTCATGTTGCTGAGCCCCACGCCAATGGTATACAAGATGCACAAGGAGCGCAGCACGGGCGTCATGTCGATCGTGCCGCTCTTGGCCGTGCTCATCAACTCGAATGTGTGGTACGTTCGAAGCTGAAGCTGTAAGAGCTTCCGAATTTCAAGGATGATGTGTGTGAACCTCTTAATATCGCTCTCCACGTCGGATGATGTACGGCTACCTGGACGAGAACTACGTGCCACTCTTCGCAACGTTCGTTGTCGGAGATGTGCTCGCACTCTCATACGTCACCGTTTTCTACCGTTGGACCGAAGACCGCACCTCGGTGCACAAGATGATGGCGATTGCGGCCGCTCTAATCTTCCTCACCTCGCTCTACTGCATTCTCGGAGGCCTGGGTGTCTCGGGCCAGACACGGCATGGCGCCGCGCAGGTGGCTGGCATTATAGCGGTCGTCACGGGAACCATCACGTACGCGTCGCCACTCGTCAAGATCATTCAAGTCTTCAAGCACAAGTCGGCCGTATTCATTCCGATTCACATGGTGTGCATGGGCTTGACCAACAACGTGATCTGGATCGTATATTCGTACCTTGCCGGGAAGTGGATCATTTTCGGCCCGAGTGTGTTTGCGCTCTGCATCGGCGTCTTCCAGATGGTGTTGTACTTTTGCGTCTACAACCCGAAAACCCATCCGTTGTCGGCGGAACACTCCGAGAACGAGGCGGAGAACAAGGATCTGGACGGTACGCACGATGAGACGCCGCTGTCAGTGCTGGTTCAGTCACCACAGGCAGACACCAACAAAGCCGATTTCATTGCGCTGGATCTGATGAACTCCCCCTCAAGTGTGCCACCACGACACTTCTGCTAATAATGCGCTACGGGGTCTCTATCTGCCAATCTCTCCATATTCATCTTTTGGTTCCATTCGGAAAGCGGACTCTTTTATCGCTAAAACAAATACAATCAGTGAGCACGGGCGACTGTTTGCCACTTCGAGTGGGAGATACGTCGTCCGTTGCCCATTCTCGAAGCAATATCGGTGCGTGATTATTTCCTCAGTTGGGTACATTATCTCGACACGAAACCCAAAAGCTGCTAGGGGCGGATGCACTTTAATTTGTCGCTCGACGCCTTACACTTCTCGCTCTTCGTTGAAAAAATTGTCGTTGTGTACCCATTTCGCGAAATGGCTACAGTGATACAGCTTTTCCCTCTGATGAGTGACGTTACGTAATCGGCGATTATCTATGAGTGGCGAGGTGTTTTAAACAGGGTAAACGGCGTGCCGAGCAAGTTCCACCGTGGTCAAGCGTGCCTCGTCAACGGTCATTGTTTGATTCGTCGTAACCTCACGCCATAACCGTCTCCGCCATCCTAATAGTTACACGATGCCCGGTACCCTACTCGAGATCTCGCGGGTGTTTGCGTCCTGTACGTCGCTGTTCATGCTGCTGAGTCCAGCTCCGATGGTCTACAAGATCCACCAGGACCAACACTCGGGCGTCATGTCCATCGTCCCGCTCGCCGCCGTCCTGGTCAACTCGCACATGTGGTATTAATACGTGCATCAAATGGTCTGGCCCGTGAGACCAATCCTGACGGTTCGTTTCTCATAGGATGATGTACGGCTACTTGGACGACAATTACTTCCCCGTGTTTGCGACGTTTCTCGCCGGCGACTTTTTCCTCTGCTTCTTCATCGCCGTGTTCTACAAGTGGACTGCCCACAAACGCAAGGCCCATCACGTGTTTGTCGTCGCGGGGCTCGCCATGGCCACGATGACGATCTACGCGTGTCTTGCGGGATTCGGCTACACGGGCCAGACACCGCAGGGCGTGGCGAACACGGCCGGTGCGCTGTCGGCGATGACCGGGACGGTCATGTACGCGTCGCCGCTCGAGAAGATCTTCCATGTGTTCAAGTACAAGTCCGCGGCGTTCATTCCGATCCATTTGGTGTGCGCTGGCGGTATCAACAACACGGCGTGGATTCTGTTCGCTATGCTCACGGGCAAGTACATCATTCTCGTGCCGAGTTTCTTCGCGCTGACGGGCAACCTGTTTCAAGTGATTCTCTACTTCTTCGTGTACAATCCAAAGACCCACCCGCTCGTGCTCGACAAGCCCGACGGCTCGGTCACTGAGATGGACACGACGGACCGAGCGCCGGACCACATCAGTGTCTCCATGTCTCCATTGGCAGCAGAGACGGCGGCAAGCAGCGGGGGGTTCCACAAGCTCGCGTCCCCTGTGGACAAAGGGGTACACCTGACTAAACCAATATAGGTACAGTCATGCATTTTACGGAATGGACAGCCCGCTGCATGTGGTGTCATCTTGGTTCTGGTGAGTTCGATTGGACGGCACAGCACGACATGATTACGGCAGCAGAGACTGGCGGGTGACTCACCCGGGGTGAGTCACCATGAGACGTCTCCGTTGCCACTCTCCGTTTTGACGCGTCCCTCTCAATCTACCCGTCGTATCGGAGACTGTAAAACGATGACGCTCGTGCTCGACATTATGCGCGTGGTCGCGGCCTGCTCGTCGCTCTTCATGCTGCTGAGCCCCACGCCCATGGTATACAAGATGCACAAGGAACGCAGCACGGGCGTCATGTCCATCGTGCCGCTTTTGGCCGTGCTTGTCAA
>JAADVY010000954.1:0-11147 GCA_023336035.1 Pythium plurisporium
ACCAGTGCATGCTGAGTAAATGTGGACAGCTTAGTACGCCATGGTCACGGCAAGCAGTACGACCGTCCGTAGAGACGCTTTTTCTCTCCAGCCTTACTGTTGCTGGTTTCCTTGCAATTAGATCGAGAACTACTAGGAGGATCCATCAACATCGATCTATTATGCCCACAACAACACCAAAAACATATACGGAGACGACACTGATGAACTGCAACTCAGCGGATCAAGTGGCGACCTTCCATTCAGTTGCCACGTCCACGGCCCGCAAGCCAGCTCTTGAGCCATTCACTGACAGTGTTGTACGCCTCGGAGGCACCCGACGTGACACGACCGATGAGGCTGTCCGAGTCTCCTGCGACGATCGGCGACGCCGCCGGCGTACGCGGCGTGACAGGCACGGCCGAGGTCGCACCTGGCGCCAGCGTCACTGGAGTAGCAGAGGTCGCGGCCGGCGGCTGGCTCGACGGCGGAGCACTGGACGGAGCCGCCGACGGAGCCGCCGACGGAGCAGCCGACGGAGGCATCGACGCGGAGGCCGGGTCATCCAGGGGCTTGCAGTCAGCCGAGGCGTCGAGCAGCTCACGCACCTCACGGTACTTGATACCAATGTCCGACACGGACTCCATGGTCGGCGGGCTCGACGGGAACCACAAAAAGTCGGGGTGCTGCTTGCGCGACTCGCGCACCCACTCACCACCGATGATGTTCTCACCGGCGTCGAGCTCGAGCAAGTACTCGTAGTACACGGTCGTGGTGTAGCTGTCCACCTTGCCCGTGGACACGAGCGGGCCGTTCTCTCCGGCCTCGACAATGTACGAAAACTTGAGCTGGATGAACGCGAGCTTGACCGCCGCCGGGTTGAACAGGTACGTCGGCGTGTTGAAAAAGGTCTGCGCGGCCTGCTCGGGCGTGAGCGCCGTCACGGAGATGACCTCGTACGAGCGCGCTGGCTGGTTCCACACCTGCGCGTCGGCATCCACGTCCACGACGAACGCGGACTTGCGCTTGCCCATGATGTTGTGCAGCGCGATGTGGAAAAACCCGGCACCCATGTCGCGACGCGTCACGTCGACGTAGCGGCCGTACTGGTCCATGGTCGCGGGCTGGTCTGGGCCGTTGAAACGCGAGCCCGTGAACACCGTGTTGAGGTTCGAGCCGTCGTACATCTGCGTGACCAGCGCCTTGATGTCAAAGGGCTGGAACGTCACGCCGTTCTTGGTCACCGGGCAGCGCGGCTCGCGTTCCTCAATGGCCGCCGGAGCCCACGCGTGGCAGATACCGAACCAGGTCGGAATGCAAAAGCCCGAGGTCTCACCGGTCCGCTTGGCGCACGTGGACGCGTCGTTGAGCGGCAGGCACTCGTTGTTGCTCGTGCACTTGGTGCGGGCCGCCTGTGAGAGGATGCCGCTGGTCTGCGAGATCTTGGTCTTGAACGCCTCCGGATCGAGACCGTACGCGCGCGCGTACTTTTCCGACGGCGGCATCTTCTCGCTCGGGCTCCACATGTAGTTGATACCGTCCTCGTACGTCGGCCAGTAGCTGCTCGGCCACGGCGAGGTCGAAGCTTCGGCCTTGGAGTACTTGGTGAGCTCGACGTAGTTGGTCTCCATCTTGGCACCAAAGAACGCCTCGAGACGCTGAATGTCGGCCGGCACGATGAGCTCACGGTTTTCGTCGTCGCTCGTGGCATTGCCGCTCACGAGCAAGGAGATCGAGTCGGCCGGCGGGTCCATACCGAACGCCGGGTGCGCGTGCGAGAGCGCCATGAGGTTGCCGCCGGGCGTGACCGGGTTCGAGCCGATCCGCGCCGCGAGCGTGGTGCCGCTGAGCGTCGCGATCGCCGCGAGCACGAGAAGCTGTGGACGCATCATGCTGTAGTAGTGCTAGTACGTTCCTGGCCAGAGGAAATGTGGGATGCGCTGTGAGAAAGCAGGACTGGCGTCGTGGGACAGCGTGCCAGTGGGGTAGCAAGTCGGGGAATGACCGGGCGCCGTGGGGGAAGGAGTGTACCGGTACCGGACTCAACTACCGTAGGGTCGGAGCAGAGGCTGTTGGAAAACCCAGTGTGGATGAATTGTCGCCTGGTCACGGCCTGCGGGTAAAGGCCCTTCGCTCCGGGTATCAAGCGAGGGGAGGGAGAGAGTCACGGGATTCTCGCTCTCTCGCTCGGTGGTCCGGAGACCCAACACAAAGCCTGATCAAGTGGGACCGACATCCAGCTGGATCACCGGCAAGCCTGGTGGGTGGGGCATGCCTTTACTCCACCTGTTACTGCCCCTCTGAGCCCGACAATACAATACTGTATTCGGTCCAGTCCAGGTGGCTGAGATCCGACTATCACTCCTGCAGAGCTATTCGGTTTCGAGTGTCTCTTTCGGACCCTTGGGACGTTGATATCACGATCACTCATGACGGTTGGGGAAGCAACAGGATCGTCGCCATTCAAAGAGACAGCGATCTCGCGCTGAGGATCAGCGTCGCTCGCGAGGCTGTATGAATTCGGTGAGCTTTTCGTCGTGAGCCGGGGGAAACGGCAAGCCAGAATCATTAGCTCCAAGATATCCGAGTTCATTTTTGCTGCGAGCGTGGAGGGCTGTCCGAGTGGATACCATAACGTGTAGAATGCCTCACGTTGCTGCGTTGTGACTGGCTGGGTGAGCCCACTGGATCCATTGCGTACTGAAGTGGGGGTCGGAGCCATAGGTGCAAACGCTCATATTCTAGTACTGTTGTCCGTGCCGGCAAAGCACTTGTGCGTTCTGGATCTTTGCCACGCGGACTCATCTATCTATTTTGCATGCGAAGACGGAGCGAGTGTGACTTCTTGCGGACGAAGCATGACTCCGCGACGCGGCTCGCACTGGAAGTACGAAACCCCTTTGAGCGTCCCGTCGTTCTTGCCCTCCGGTTCATCCAACTCCACGCCGATAAACTCGCCCTTGGCGTAGTGCACCGGACCAATAAATTTGACAATCTATCGAATCAAAGCGTCCATCGACCACACGGGTGAGTTCAATGATACGAGCTTGGAGGAGTACAGTACTGTACAGTACGCACCCCAAATTGCTTCCCGTGGACTTGCACACGACTACCCACTGCAACTCCAACGTCGTCGCGTGGCCGCAAATCCTCGCTCTGATTTCCCAGATTGCCGGATGCTGTCTTTTGTTCGGTGGATACCGTCTCGTCGTCCCAATCACTCACCTCTTCCACTTCCTCCTCGTCGCTGCTGGCCGCCTGTGACACCGGTTTCTTTCCCTTAGCCTTCCCACGAGTCTTCCGACGGACTCCGCGGCCCTCGGCCAGATCAAATATGTCGTCATCCGAGGCGTTCGCAAACAGATGCATCATCTCCTCCATGAGATCTTCTTCCATGCCGTGTCTACAGTAGACAGCCCAACTCGTCAGTCCACCACCGCTAGTACTAATACCGACCACATGCACGCCCACGTACAACTCTGGGTCGTTCATGGACATGCCCATAAACTGCTCGAACATCATCATCTCCGGGTCTATAAAGCCGCCAAACGGATCGTCCATGCCGCCACCACGACGCTTCCCGAGCGGCGCCTTGCGGCGGCGGGCTTTGCCCACTTTCGTCGTTGACCCCAACGGCACGGCCACCTTGGCGGGTGGTGCCGATGCCTGAGACGCCTGCGACGGCTCGGCAGAGGAAGCCGCAGCAGTCGTGGTTGTGCTAGCTGTTGCCTTCTTGGCTTGTTTCTTCTTGTTCTTCTTGCTCTTACAACCCGAGGACATCGCCATACCTCCACCACCAAACATCATCTCAAACATCATGAGCATCTCCTCAAACGTCGGCTCGAGGTCGTCAAAGTCCATGTCGCCAAAGCCAAAGTCGTGCTCGTCATCGTACGCCACATCGTCGTCGGCGTCGTCGTCAAAAAACAGTCCGCTCTGGTTGCCGCCGCGCTTGTGGAAGTCGCACACTTTCTTGTACGCGGCCGAGATCTCCTGGAACTTGGCGGTCGCTTCCGCGTGCGGGTTCTTGTCTGGGTGGTACTGTAGTGCGAGTTTGCGGTACGCCGCGCGGGCCTCGTCCTCGCTCGCGCCGTGGGCCACGCCTAGCGTCGCGAACGCCTGCCGCACCGTGATCCGCATTGCTGCTCCTGGATTCCCCACGAAATGTGTGCCTCTTGAGAGAACTAACTGCCAAAGGAGCGATACGATTGGTGAAAAAGAGACGATTGGGTGCTGTGATTGGTTGATAAGCGTTCGTATGGGTGGACATGCGAGATGCAAAAGGTGTTCATAATGCATGAGGGGGGAGATTGGTACTGTATTCACAGGTCGTCATGACCACTACTGCTGTCTGCTACAAAATGTCCTAAATATCTTCATCTGGTTCCGTATCATTGCTGCGCGACGAGCGAGCGTCTCTGGTCGTCCGTGTCGTCTCTCCGATGGCGGCAGCCCGTGGACGTCTCCACGCTCGACCCCGGCTTCTCGTTAGCGGTCGCACAGAGCGGAATGTTGCAGTTGACTTCCATGCAAATGCTCGCGTGCGAGCGAACGATCGAGTGCCACAGCTGACAGGCCCCACAGCGCTCGGCAATGTGGCCTGGTTTGTTGGCCATGGCAACCAGATGAGCCGACACCTTGGTCATGAACCCACGCGTCGAGACGCACAAAGGGTTGCTGCACCCCGACGGCGTGCAACGCGACACATGCTCGAGACCGCGCACGACGGAGCGAATTTTCTCCGAGGAAGCCGACGGCGCCACGGCGGGCGACGCCAGACTCGGTGTCGATAGTCGTGCTGGACCAGTCGCAGCAGCAGACGGAGCTGCTACTGTCGCATTCACTTCTCCCACCGAGCACGGACTCGTCGGTGCTTCACGCCGCACGCGTTTGATCCCAGACGGAACGACAAACTTGAGCGAGTTGTTCCCAACGGCCGTCGCCTGCAAGTCGCGATGGATCATCAATGGGTTCGCGCCCGTCGCAACACTACTGCTTCGCGAGGACGAGAGATCAAACTGACTCATCGAAAGAGATGACGACGCCGCGGCCGACGAGCTCGACGATGAGGCCGTCAATGCGGGAGACATGAACGTGAACAACGGGGACGGCAACGGCGAGAGTGCGTCGAGGGGCCGCTTCCGAGTCGCCGTCGCCGTCCCAAACGAAATCGAGTTGGTCCCTCGAAGAATCGTCATACCGTCGACATGAGTCGACGACGTCATCCGCGTGTGGCTTGAGAGAGTGCTGGAGGCGACTCTACCAGAGCTCGGGCCGGCTTCGCTGGCCTCGGCCGCCACTGCCGACGGCGGCCCGGTTTCACGGCTAAACGCCGAGTTCTGCACGTTACAAGACCGGAACTTCGCGTGAGACATCGCCATCGACAGGTCTATCGATTGATGAGATGAGGAACGCACCATAGCCGTTCCATCGGTCGAAAACGGAGGCGACAGCTTGGCCGCGAGGTGTCTTTGCGTCTCGAGTCTGCACGGCCTCGGTTCGCCGCGAACTCCCAACGATGCAAAATGGAGAGAAGAAGAAGCGCCAGTCGGGCGAGAAATGTGAAAGCTAACGGTGCTGGGCGTAAACTACGGACAGTGACAGGTATCTACTGTACTTGCTTTTTGTATAGTTCCCGTTGCCAGCGTGGCAACAGCATTGGTAAATTATCGGTAATTTTAGGATTGAGAGTGTCGGTCTGTGTGACAGACCGAACGTTCAGGGAAAGTTTGCATGGCAAACCCAATCCGCCACATGTCACAAACCCTGATAGTTTATATGTAACCACAATGGATAAAAGTGCAAGCGCGAGTGATGGCTATTGGAGTTGTGAATGATGGTGGACAGGCTTCCAAAATGGCTACACTTAGTTCGTGGCCATGTACTGGTCACGGATCGGGACGGCGGTCTTGCAGTTGTCCGAGAAGAGACCGTCGATGCCGAGACGGAAGAACTGGAGGTACTCCTGCTTTGGGTCGTTGTTGTAGTCGACGGCAAGGCGGTACGACTCATCACGGAACGTCCACGTGTGGATCTTGAGGCCGGCCGCGTGGATGTCCTTGAAGAGCTGCTCGTTCGGGATCACCCTGTAGTCCGCGTCCGTGACCTTTCCGTCGCCGTTGAAGTCAGCGGCCTTGCCGGCATCGTCGAGCTTGGCAGCGACATGGTTCACGAGGTAGCGCTTGTACGGCGCAATGATGTCGGCGTACGACGCGACCTCCTTGAGGCCGGCCGGCGTGAGCAGGTCGAGGTTCGAGCCCTCTCGGCCCGAGACGATCCAGTCGTACGGCTTGGTGTCGCCACGCACAACGCCCGTCTTCGGGTCGATCGAATCGCTGTTGACGAGCTGAGCGAGCTGCACTTTGGTCTTCTTGCGTAGCTCCTTCAGGTTGGCCTGCTCGAAGGACTGGATGATAACAGGCGCGTTCGCATCGTTCCAGCCAGCCTTCTCGAGCGTCTCAAGGATTTTCTCCTCGAGTGGGAGACCAATGTTGCGGTGGTAGATCGAGTGCTTGGTCTCCGGGTAGATACCAATCACACGGCCCTTCTCGGCGGCCTTGCTCTTGGCAAGCGCGATGACCTCGTCGAACGTCGGGATCTTGAACTTGCCGTTGAAGCTCTGGTCGCGCTCCGGCAGCGGCTGGATCGTACCGATCGTCTTGAGCTCAGCAAGCGTGAAATCGCTCACGAAGAAGCCCACCTCCGTCACGCCGTCAATGGTCGCATTGCGCTTGCGACTCGCGAACTCAGGGCGGCTCGACACGTCCGTCGTGGTGATGATGTTAGGCTCGTGGCGCGCGACAAGCACACCGTCCTTGGTCATCACGAGGTCCGGCTCGATGTAGTCGACACCTGACTCGATCGCAAGCGTGTAACCCTCGAGC
Source organism: Pythium plurisporium (assembly GCA_023336035.1). Classification (NCBI taxonomy): domain Eukaryota; phylum Oomycota; class Peronosporomycetes; order Pythiales; family Pythiaceae; genus Pythium; species Pythium plurisporium. The sequence goes on from JAADVY010000954.1 coordinate 6,864, forward strand.
GTGTGGTCCGGGAGGTAGCCCGACGCACCACGGTGGGCGACGATCAGCGGGCGCGTCTTGGTCGGGGTCGGCTTGGTCGGGGTCGGGGTCGCTCCGCCGTCATCGCAAACCTGACCGGCCGACACGATCGCAGCGAAGGTGGCGACAAGCAGAGCGGCGTAGGAGACCTTGGCCATCGTAACACTCGACACGAAGGAACGGGGGGGAAGGAGTCGACCTTGGCGAATTGTGGAATGACCGACCGGACAACTTCCCGGTATCTGTGCTTGCAGGAAGATCTGATGACATGACCGGTTGGAGGCAATCGACACATCGAATGAAAGGTTCAAGGGGACAGTGAAAGGAAGTCTCTGCGAATCCACAAGGCCACGGTGGGGAACGACGACGTCAGCCGAATCGCATCTCGTATCGAGCAAGTGCCGTCCCCTTCGAGTAATCGACTCAGCGGTGCCAGCGACAGGTGGAGAATTACGCGAGCAACCGTCTGAACGTCAACACACTTGGGGGGATTCAAGTCGACAGAAGAGATTCACCGAGTGCAACTTCAACTGCCCAACGCCACCTCGCTTTACAGGCCTGTGAGCGGATGACACAATATCATAACCGTTTGACATCCCTCACTTTAGTGAGAATCTGAAGTACTGAGGCTCCCACTATTGGAGATTCGCTTGCTGACTGTCCCACTCACTCAAAATGCACGCGTCCCACGTGTCACGTCGAGGCCACCACAGCCTGTGACTCACGGGGTGATCACGGTGGTCACTACTGGAATCCACATTGGAACTTTGGAGTCCAAGGCAATAATGATCGACGAACGCCATGGAGTTCAATAGCTATCGTTCACAACACTGTACAGTAGTGTACTGAAGGTCTATGTGGGTGTGGTCTTCTCATCGATCAGTGCCTCCTGCACAGATTCGTGGAAACGGTAGTCATACTTGGCAAACTTGAACTTGGAGATCAAGGGGTGGTCATGCTGCAATAGATAGTCGACAAGCTGCGCCTTGCTCCCGTCCATGTATTTGCGTAGCAATGCCAAGCATGATTGTTGCCATCGTCCACTTTGATCGCTGGTGAAATCAGCGCGATACCACTCGCACACCTTGGGTAGGAAGACAATCTTGCTCTCTCGGTCGTAGCTGACAGCGTAGTCCACCGTGAGTGCCGTCATATGATCCAGTTGCCGCTCGACGTCCTGAGTCGTGAACACCATGATGGAATTTGTGCACGACTTGGTCAGGCAGTTCAAAGCAAAGTTGACGCGGAAGTCGCCTTTCGACAACCGCAGTGGTGCGCGCTCATCATTGTCATTGATTTTGGGGATCACGAGGAACGCGATGGCGAGTTTCAATGAAGCCATGGGCACTCGAATCAGACCATGCTCAACCTCGGCGACTGAAACATACATCCCACCAATGTTATAGCTGACACCGTTGAAAAACTTGCTCCACTGGGTCTTCGACTTCGGTAAAAATCCAAGAATGCTCGAGTGGACCAACATGAGATGGTACAGATTGAGCAGGAAGACCTTCTTTTCGGTTTCATCCTGGAAAACCGGGTCCAACTTGATCCACTTGAGCATACCCACCGTATCCAGGAACGTGAGGAAATCACGAGTAGAATACTCGGCGAGTCGATTCTTTTGCAGTCTAATTGCCTGATGAAGCGCAGAAGCGACTACTGCGTTGGGATCAGATAGGTCGAATGCAAACGATGTACTGCCAGACGTTACAGAGTTGTGAGACGTGAAAAAATCGCATCGATCATTGATGACGTTTCGCTTTGCACCACGAGATTTGGAGGACGTGTCAGTTGCAAAGCGCTCAACCTCGACACGTTGGCACGTCGTGAGGACTGGCTGCTTCAGAAGTGCTTCCATCGACCGTCCACTGGCTTCGATCTCCGTCCGAATCAAAGTCGTCCATTGTTGTCGATCATCAACACACGCGAATGCAAGGTGATGACATCTCTCAATCGTCACAACTCGAAGCCAGAACAAATCAGGTACTATTTCTTCGTCCTCGACACCAGCTCCCCCAAATGAAATGTCATCCTCGAGCATGAGGACAGAATCCAAGGAGACAGAGCACGATGGTGAAGATGACATCATCCGAAAGAAGCGCAGGATTCGCTGAGCCTTGTCAATTGTCACCCACTCGTTACGCCAGCATGTAGGAGAGATAGCACGCACGATTTGATTCGCTGCTTGGAGCGATTCCTTCACAGGCGGGCTGATCGTGTTCACCTCCACTTCAGCAAAAATATTCGCCGACGAACCGAAGCTGTTTTTCCTGACAAACGCCGATGCTAAGAACGGCCATTCTACTCCCAGAGACGAGTTCTTGCGTTGAAGGATTTCGAGAAGCGCAACTTGAGCCTGGAGAACTGAATCCGGGTTATGTTTTGTGTTCGCTCCATTCGGTATTGCCAGTTGCTTGAGCTGATGCTCGAGAAACTGCCGCTCATCTTCAACTTTGGCGTACCGGGTCTGGTGCGACTTGACAGATATCGCTTCCTCGAGCGTTTTCGCTTTGCTATTCGAAAAGACTCCGCTTCGACCACTACCACGACGCCCATTGCTGGTCAATTCACGCTCAATCGATGACAAGGGTGAGAACGCTGACACTGCGGTGAGCAGAACGTAATAGTCAGCGATAACTGCAGGTGTGCTTTCCGGCTTTGTATCAATCTCGCGGATGCGGAGAGCATAACCGACTCGTCGTTCCGCATGGGCAGGTGATGAACTGAAGTATTCGAGCCACGCTGGTACGCTGAAGTCATATCGATTCAGTTCAGCTTGAATTTCGGCTTGTTGTGTGGCGACCTCGCTCTGGGATTGATCGATTCCTGCGGTCTCCGCATCGTCGATGATCTTGTATTCATCTTGAACTTTGTGACTGAGCTGAAAGCAGAACTTGTACTCTTTCGCACTCCTGGAGTGCGAAAGTTTCTTGGCATCAGACTCGCTGTTAGGATCAACACCTGGCTGTGGCTTGAGGCTGTACGCGCAGAGTCGCAAAGGCATATCCTCCCAAAAGGTGCTCAGCTCAGTGTCTTTCATGCCCGGTAGGCCGTTGAGTCGCCATCTCGAGAAGTCGATAAAGAAGCTGTGGAAATGAAACGAGTACGTGTCGCTCGTGTTGTACTGGTACATTGGCAGGCCGCTTTTTCGACGCGCCACCATTGATTCCTTCGACTCGCCAAAGTCGGCTGTACCGAGTACTGGAGGCTTCTCACCGGGTGGAGTCACAACGAACTGGTCCACTGCTGTGTATAATGGGAAGCAAATGTGCGGCAATTCTTCGTCTTCTGGGTTCTTGACAGCAGCAGGGTAGAGCTGCCCGAAGCTGCAATGAAGGCCACGCACCAGGGATTGCAAGACGCTCAGGATAATCTTCGTGAGCCCACCCGAGAAGAAGCCCAGGTTCATACTCCGAGGTACTTCACCACCAATGTACAAAATACCCGACGGCACTTTCTTGAACTGCACTTGTAATTGCACCCAAAACAGTCGGCGTTTGCCCTCAAAGAGCGATACGTACTTGGCTGGAAGTGCTTGGTCGGATCGTTGCAGCAGAAACAACAAGCGTCCCTTCATGAACTCGTTCTCAAACTCATACGGCTCAATCGAGTTGGGCTCGACGATGTAGTCAAGAACGTCCTGACTGTTCTCCGGCAACGGCTCGGGCATGCCAGCAGTGGTGACCCCAACATTCGTGACGCGCAACGACGCCGGGGCATTCTGTGCGTTCTTGACGGTAATGACACGCGATCTTCTCCTCGCAGGCGACGAAGGGGCCTTGCTAGCACCACTCTGTGTGGGCGTTGTCGACGACAACGACGTCTTGGCCGCATCGACGTCCTGCGTAATGGACGGCGGTCTCGCAGCCGTTTGCTTGTCCATCGCCACGTCGCTCGCACTCGATAGCATCGATTTGCACTGGTCCATCCCTGCCTGCAGCGACTGCCACAGCCACGAATCGCGTCGATCCGTATCGGTGAGTTGCTCCATCACGACGTACGCACCACCAAGCACCGCGAGTGGATACAAAACCGACGAGAGATACACGAGCAGTCCAGCAAACACGAGCGAGCAGGCCGTGACGACGATGAGCTGTGACCGCCTGGACATGCTCTCACTGTGGGCACTGGCCAACGAGCGAGGAAGCGACGACGACGACGCCTCGCGTATGTCGGACCGCGACGGTGCCGCCCGCCGGCTATTGGTCGCTATTTTCTCGCGCGGCGGTGCGGGCATCCCTTTATCCTCGTCTCGTCTAAAAG